>VKKV01000114.1:0-145686 GCA_008080845.1 Phytophthora kernoviae | reverse complement strand
CTTGAGAGGCGGCAGTTCGAGGTCCATTTCATCGATCCAGAGCTCCAATTGCGTCACGTTGGCCTCGTCGAAAATGCCTGTACGTTGCTGTTTCATCTCGGACGCTGTGTGTGAGAGGCGTAGCCACACAGGCGCCGAGATCAAAGAGCCGAGACTGGATTTGCTCAAGTTTGGAAGGCAGAAACTCGTTGTTCGCCAGCCGCACCTGCTCGACGGCCACGCCAATCTGCGCGTTCAGTTCATCCGTGTCTCCCAGCGCCTGGAAAACGACGTCGTTCTTGGGGCGACGCTCACCCGAGAAGAGCTGCGATGTGCCCTTGTCGCCAGTCTTGGTGTATACCTTCATGCCTCGGACGCTCAGAGCACGACGGCAGACTCGCAGCATGAAAATCCCAGACGTTTGGTGAAGTCTCTTTTCTACCCTATTCGAAATGGTCTAATAAAGACAAATGTAATCAATCTTTTGGTCAAATTTTTTCCATAACGGATCTCGTCCGCCGTCATCATGGAGGAGCGACGTCCGCTGTTGCCACCGCGCCAGGACAGAAGAACGTCACCACCAAAAATGCAGCATGCCGTGGACGACGTTGACAAGAGTGCCGCCAGCATCATGAACACTGGCGGCGACACGTACGACACGATGATGCAGCTCTCGGAGCCTCTGGACGTTTTCCAACGCACCAAGATCCGCAGTCTCACTATTTGGCTCATTACCTCCTGTATTCTCTTCCTCACCAACCAACTCACAACGCTACCAGTCGGATTCTACCCGTCTTACGTCGCTAAGAGGGGGATCATGAGTCCAGCCGAACTGAGCGTCTTCTTCTCCGTCTACCCACTCTGCATCATGTTCAGCAGTCCACTGGCAGCATCAGTTAGTTCTATCGTTGGGCGCCAAACTCTCATCTGTCTTGGACTTATGCTGAGTGGGTCAAGCACCATCGCCTTTGCTTACGCCACTGGAGCCTCCTCAGCCTTCCTACTCCGCATCTTTCAGGGCCTCGGGTCGGGTGCTGCAGGTGATAACTACCTACTGTAAACGCTTTTGCTGTCTCCCTTCTTTGGAGGCGATTCACCTGCTAACTACTAACCTACTCTCCTTTTCATTTGACTTGCACTGCAGTCGTTGGATCGTTCTCAATGATTTCGGAGGAATTTTCTTCCCACATCGGACAGATTCTGGCGATCCAGGAATTCATCGTGGCTGCTGCTTTCGTCACTGCACCACCTCTCGGAAGCTATCTCTACGAGACACAGGGCTACGAGATGCCCTTCTTGATGTCAGGAGTTGCGCAGATCGTGGTTGTGATCGTCGTGCCTTTCATATTCATCGAGTACTCCCTTCCGGATGGCGTCTACTCCCAGAAGACACGGCCGGCAGCGTCGGCGCTGTACAGGTCACCGTCCTTCAACCTTGTTCGGTATCGAGACGTGTTGACACCTACCTGCAAAGTCTGTCTCACCGTTACGACATTTGCCATGTTGTCGTTCGGGTTTATGGATCCCTATTTGGGCTCGCACCTGCACAAGGTGTTGGGAGCAGAGCACATAGCAGTTGGCCTGGGCTTTGCCCTGAGTGCCTTCGTATACTTCCTCGGTGGACTTGTGTACGCGTGGCTGAGCCGCGCTTGTGGCTCGAAACAGGTGATTTTGCTGGGGCTAGCGATGCTTTCCGTAGGGTTCTTCTTCCTCGGACCGACACCACTCCTTAATGGGCTCTTCCAGAACACCAACCAGCTATGGTTTGCCCAATATGTGTCGCTGACGATGACTGGGTGCGGTGCTGCTCTGGCCATTGCCCCTGGACTTCCGTTGACTATTGCAAGCGTCAAGACAAGGGCACGCACGGCTCCAACCTGGTGATCGGTCTGTTTGCCGCTGCCATCTATCTTGGTCAGGCGCTCGGTCCGTTCTTATCGTTCGTGCTCATGCAAGTGCTGCCGACAACCCACTCACTCAACTGTATCGCTAGTGAATTAGACCCGACCAGCACCGTGGTCTCGTGCGACTCGTCGCTGCCGTGGGCATTCGCAGTGTACTCGCTTTTGACATTGGCTCTGGTTGTTCTCGTGGCGGGACAATTACCTACCAGTGAAGCCACCGCCGAATTGCTACGTCAGAAGCACAAGCGTGTGCCTCTTATGAGGCAGCCATCCGAGTACGGCCAGTTCGTGTGCTTCGATGAGGATGGCGACGAGGAGGACTGCGGCTGCGAAGACTTTTGATAGGAACCAAAAATAGGACCAAATAATATATCGTTTATTGGTGTACATCACATAATATTACCACATTCAATCAATCGTAGCCCAGTCAAGGTCAATGCTGCTTGGGGACGTCGCGTCCGTTGCTGCTGCCAGTCACGCCTCAATACGCCCCAGCAAGTAGGCCACTCGAAGCCTCCTCTTTCCAGACGACCGCGGCCTCTCAGTCGTGCCCCCAAGCAGCGTGAACGAGACGTACCCGACGTTGACTGGGACGGAGCTCTGCAGCACTTTAGCGTTTGCGTGAGTCAAGACCTACAGGACCTCAATGAACGCTTCGTCAAGGAGGTTTGTGGACGTATTCTACGTGATTCTAGCACTATAATGAGGCACTTTAACCGGGTGCTATTTACTTGTGTGTTGCTGTCTGCAGAACGTCATTACGTTCACTGCCTGGAAGCGACTGTGGCGAGAGATGAACACGAGCGCAGCTTTCCACGTGGAATTCTGGGAGAGTACACCAACTAGTACCCACAAGACAATTCTCCAACAAGCTTTGGGTGAGTTTAGCTCAAATGGTTGGGCTGCAGGAAGGATTGCAGAAATATAACTCGTGCTGTTTGTGTTATATGGAAATGTAGACAGCTTGGTTTCGTGCATTGAACAAAATGGTGAATTTGAGGACGCTGACGATGTTGCATCACTCATAGGCCGAGTGTTTGCCATATACTGCGCGTATTCGTTGCAACTGGGGGTTCCAAAACACAAAATCGACGTGGACCCAGAAGCTTGGACAGCGTTGCTCTCGATTAACTGTGTCATGATTGGTGTGGGGTCACATTATTCCCGTCGGCAGTGCGTGAAGTTCGAGCAATGATGCATCGGCTTGCATTTCAGGAGAATGCATTTCTTGGGTGTTTGCAGGGCTTTGGGTCTAGCGTCCGCGTCACTGACCGCTTGGCAGTATCGCGGGAAAGGTCTCGTACTCACCAGGACTCTCTGCCTGCTTCAAGTACTCAAGACACCCCGGTAAGTGGCTTATCGGTGTGTTGAAACACATTGATGAAATATGACCTGTGCCAGGTGATACGAACTCACCCTTTGATACAATGTTGATATGACTAGGTGCAGCGAGTGGACGTGGAGCAGCTCAAGATTCTAAGTGACCGGTACCAGGAATTGATGAGTCGATCTCGGTCCACTGCAGCGTTAGCTTCTAACAGTAGCATTCGTGTGGACGGACGTCGAGGGAAAACAGATACGCCAGGATCATCTCTGCCTGCTCGCTCGTTGCCTCAAAGAGAAGATAACGGTAGCCAAGAGCTGGCTCATGCATTGGCCTCTTATCTGACATATAAAGCGAATGAAGAGAGCCGAAAAGCAGATCGTGCGGCTCGAGTCGTAGCTGCACGAGACGTTGAAAGTAGGAACGTCCTGGACCTCGTTTTCAGTGAACGTGACGACAGCAGTATTGCATCGGTATCTCCGAGCCTAATGTCTGCATCAGTGTCCCCAGGTTGCGTGGAACGAATCGGCGACGCGGGAGCGGTGACAGCGAATGCCTTCTTGCGGAACTTGAGTCTGAACTGCATGCAAACATCTCCAATGACACGGCTCAGCCTTCCGTATCGTTAGTGGAATCGACACAGCGTCAAGATAACTGCTCGTCAGTCTTGAGCCAAGTCAGTCAAGCAGACAGCGACGGGTTCGCAGATTTACAAGCTGAACTGGAGCAGAGTATTGAGATAGAAGCATCTCAAAAGGAAAATGCACCAGCAATACTGGATGTGCCATCGATAGATTGTCGGAAGGGCGCCCAGAGCTCTCATGCTATTCCACCGCCGAGTAAACCCGCTCACACTCGCAAACAACCAAGTCAGAATATTGTGGGCCATCCCAGAAACGAATGCAGCCCTCGGGCAGCAAAGCGAACGAGAAGCGTCTCAATTACGAGCCGTCTGTCCGTGAACTCATGGGCTATTTGTTCGACTGCTGATAGCGATGGACTCGCGGATTTACAAGCTGAATTGGACAGTGATCCTTTCCTTACAGCACAAGTGGATGCTGAAACACCTGCTATCACCTCGTCTAGTGCGATCACTGGCCAACAATGCGCATCAAAGGTAGAGAAATCCCTACAAAGTCTTTTCCTCCACCAGCAAAAGCCAATAAACCAGCCATTCAAAAACGGCAAGCCGCAGGGTGCAGTGTTGCCACTAAACGCACTTCTCAAAGACAACATGTGCGCGCTGTACCTCAGCGCGAAGAGTTGAGAGGAAGATCCTTGTCCGTCGTGTCCGACAGCAGTGATCTGATAGCTGAGCTTCAAACAGAGCTCAACTTATCTGCTGCACCTTTAGCGCTGGTAGCGTTTGGAACACTCGCGGGCGTCCACACAGCTACTACAGTCAATCAAACCAGAATTCGGCGATCGTCGCGGTTAAGCTCAGTGGTATCTGACTCTGGCAGTAATGCGCTGGATGAGCTGGAGAAAGAACTCAGCTGTACCGCTTCAGTATTAGCAAACGTTCGTGCAACAGAAACAACCAGCAATGTTATTCCCAAGCGAATGACAACGGCTCAAAAATGCACCCCCTGTGGGCATCAAGACCAAAGCACCCTGCACAGCAAGCAAAGACCGCTCCCAGTAAAGCAAAGAAGATGCGTCTAAATGACGGGGTTGAGGAAAAGCCTACTGCTGAAGCTACAAAATATGGACCGGGCCTTCAAATGCGTTCAAATGCTTGTGGTAGAACCCGTGTCTCTCAAACAGAGAAGTTCTCAGATACCGAAAGTGACAGGCTGTCAGAGCTGGTGACAGAGCTGGACTCCTCAGTAGCTCCAACATATACCGTGGTAACTCGGGCATCACGGTCATCGCTGGCCCTCTCAAGAGTTGAATCTCGGGAGACAGTAGCTGCTCTGTCTGGAGTGCGAAAATCTGCTCATTTGAATTCACTGGCATCAGACACGGAGAGTAATGGTTTAGAGGACTTGCTGGCAGAGCTTGAACGTACTCCCCTGTTCCAGCATTGGCCCCACCACCTGCAAACAAGAGGAAGCCGACGAAACGAGTTGGAGCGAAACAGCCTAAGAAAGCGATCAACACTGGTGCCTCACTTACTGCCCGTAAACTCCGCGCTGTTCGCCAAACCCAGGTAATCAGGACTCGTACACCATCGCAAGGGGTGAGACCAGCCCTTCAATCTTCAACTGTATCAGTAAATCTACTCAGTGCCCGACGATCTACGCGATCCAGCTCCGATGGCTTGGCGGAATTGGAGGCAGAGTTGCAAACTAGAACTGGCTAAACCGTTAGAAGAACCACTGTTGGCAATAGAGTTCACGGGTTACGGTGTTTGTTACACGACAGCACTGACACTTTTACCTGCCATGGGGAAGCTCGACAACACCTCGGAGGAAGGAAATACAGCACTCGCATGGCGTGTGGTGGCGTGAATAATTATCGCTGGGGACTTGTTGGGTGAGTAGCGAATGCGTTACGTGCCCGGATAGCATTGTGACTAAGCTTAGACGAGTTTGCTTAGGATTCCATCTCCTTTTGCGTTTGTAGACGTGGAGCGTTTAGTATTGGCACATATTGAAGTGCTCTCGGCATATTTCATGGCCACCATGCCGCCCTGGACACTGCAATGGGAAGGAATGCATTAGTGGATGTTTCATAAGGCGACACCATTGTTCGTCGCCAGTGCGTCCTCGCTACCTGAAATTGTGCATGGCTGCTGCTCAATGGTGCAGACCGCTCTATTGCTTGCTACCTCAACCAAACTCCAGTGCAGGTTGTAAGCGAATGTTGTGCACATGCGGTGCTGCCCGACAAACATCGAGACACCGAAATCATTGCAGCCGATGGTGCCAAATGCGTGCAGTTACTGACCAACCCACCGAAGCTTCCGCCGACCACCAACGTCTCTTTCTCCAGTAGCTGCTCTTCGGAGGTTGTCATCACACGCGTGGGATCATCGGCGTCCAGTTCAATGCAACAGAAGGTCTACAAATGCCTGATTCGCGTTTCATAGCAGACGCCACTGTCCAACAGCGTTATCATCGACAAATATGAGCTTCGCTCCCGGCGACTGATCTCGGAGGAGGAGGCAGAAGCACAAAACGCATGGGGCTAGCGAAGGTAACAGCAATCCTGGACTGCACTGCCGTCGTGTGGCACTCTGATCGGGTAGCGCATAACCAAAGGCCATGCCAGCAAAGAGCGCTGATAGAAGGTCTACAGTTCAACACAAGTTATGAATTTAGGCTTCGATCGTGGAACCCCGCGGGGAAAGGCGAACGGAGCACCAGCTTTCGGACGCAAACACCCAGAGTACCGACACGTTCGATGGGCGCTCAGTAAATGTCTAGTCGCTTGCCTTCTTCATGAGCCTCCGACTGTTTTGCCTTCGACAGCAACAGCGTGCGAGTCACCCACTTCCGCGAAGTGAGGCGAGAAGCAGAATAGTCCAGCGCTGATTGCCGCAAGACATGCTGCGCCGTGCGCTGGTCCATCCATCGATGCAATGTATGTCCATCCCGACAAAACTGAGGCATAACAGCACGCATATGAGCTTCGATGACAAAGTAACTATAATTGAAGTTCAAATATCACTTCAGTGGCGCAGTGCATAAACTCACTTGGCCCAATCGTTCTTGAGATAGACTGAATGTCAAATGATGCGAACAAATACAATTGCAGCGTATTGCACAACAACGAATTTTTAGTAAGAAACTCAGTGGCATACCAGTACATGTATGCTCGAAAAAATTCGTGCGCTTACGGTCAAGGAGGAAGAGATACCCATGAATGCACCCACGTGCTCCTGCGAAACAAACGTTGTCTGCAGCGCTACAGAGCTCGCGCGAATGAAACTGCAATATGAGAAGCACAACATCAGTTCGGTTAGATAAGTACGTAGAGAAGGAGAAACGTGTGAACTTACCTGATCGAGAGAACTTGGGGCACAAGAGTAATGTACACGGTACTTATTGCTGTAGCATTCGATAGCGCAAAAACGTCACCACATAGATAATAGCCGACAATTGCAGCACCAGTCGCTCCGAGCGCATGGACTTTGTCACAAAACCCACAGAAAAGCTGCCAAAAGCGCCCAGGAACCCCATGTAGCTGAGCATGAACCCGCGATCGCGCGAGTCCATACCAAATTTTTCCTCTAGCAACACTGAAAAATGTGTTCGATACATGATTGCAGCCATGGACAGCAGCAATCTCGCCACCAGTAGTATCTGCGCCGGCTTGGACTCGTTCACGATGCTACGGAATCCCAGCAGTTTGGTCCACGCATTGAACAGCAACTTTTTCCACTCTATCGTTGGTCGTTTCTCAATACCTCCATCTCCCACTGGTACTGTAGCCATGTCGTCCCTCGTTCGAGGATCAAGATAGAAGAGCGAGACCAGCCCGTAGTTTACTCCAAAGAGTGCCGTCGTGAGTAAAGTAGTGTAGTTAAATCCGTTGGGCACTGCACTCACATACCCCCAACCATAGGACCAATGATAAAGCCAGCACTGGCAGCGGCATTGAGTCTCCCAATGGCAGTCGAGCGTTTGCTTGGGTCTTGAGCGTCTGTGACAGCGACTTTGATGATGTCCAGTGTATGTTTGAAGAGCGCGGCAGGGATTCTGGACAGCAACACGATGTAGATGTTCCACGAGAGCCCCAGCAGCAAATAACCCATTGAAGTACCCACGAAACACGCCATAAGCACGCGCTTTCGACCATAGACATCGCTCAAACTGCCCACGACGGGGGCGGCGAAGAACTGGATGAAGCCATAGAGAGACATGAGCAGACCGAAGATCATCGCTCCCCATCCATTGACTTTACGTATTGAGGCAGAGACGGATGATCATTGAGACGCCTAGCATGTCCAGGAAGGAGACCACATACAAGACACGAGCGGTTAACCACCGTCGACAAGTCATGGGCGACATGTCCGACATAGTTTTACACCAAGCAGACTCTGACTCAGTCAAACCCCCTCGCAGACCAATCCCGTAATTACATTAACAGCCTCATATATTATTATAGTTACATGTGAAAATAACTGATAATTTGCAAAGTCCATTTTTTTATTACATAAAAGACCTTTTGGTCGAGCGAATTCTGAATATGGACCTGATCTGTACGTGGTTGGGCCATCGCTCGCCACTAGAAAATCTGCAGCAATCCGAGTCGTTCACCGCCCTTCAAAGTCTCTCCTCCATGGCGTCTACGCGCGTGACTATCGGCGCTGGCCGTCTGTCGGTGGCGGACATCTGTTCAGTAGCAGCTTTAGGCGCGTCTGTGGTGTTGGAATCGTCCTCTTCGGCTGTCAGTTCGTCCCCTAGTGTCTCCATCCAAGTGTCCTCCAGCTCCACGTCCCTCTCGCTCCTGTGCGTCGTGCTGTGCTGCTTCTTGTGTTGCACCGTCTACTGCGTCTCGGTGCCCACGAAAATGCGGAGTTTGTGTCCTCTTTGCTCAATCAAAGGACCAAGCGCCCGCTCAGGTGGACACTCTGGAACTGCCAGTGTCCTCTCTCCTGCCGACCAGGTAACGCTCACCAGCGTTCCGTTTCAGCTCCTGGCTGAGGCCGTACTGGCTGTGGGAGGCGCTTGTGCGCTACTCCCAATTGCCGACGCTGTGGCAGCTGTGACGTGTGAGACGCTGCGTGCAGACTCTGCTGCCTTTGAAGCAGAGTTCGTGGATGTTGCTCGTCCGCATCGTGGCATTGTCACGTCGGCGCAGAACTTGAGACTGATGCTGGATGGATCCAAGTTCGTTAATAGTCTGAAGGAAGGAGCGACGGAGGTGGCGGCCGTGCGCTGCATCCCTCAGTACCACGGCCCTGCACGTGACGCCGTGCTGGTCGCGTACAAGACTGTGGAGGCAGAGATCAATGGTGCTACTGCTGACAGCGCTGTGGCCAAGCGTGCTGGCGCTGGCATCCATCCGCAGGCACTGAAAACGGCGCTGTCTGCTACGACGGAGGCCGTTCACGTGCTTTTGCAGGGAAGTGTTAACCGTCTGCACGTCCTGGACAGCGGGGCACCTGACGTACCCAATACGACGAGCGTTATAGAGCTAGTGGAGGCTACTGCTGCTGCCCTCTCGCGAGAACTCGAGCCGTCATTCAAGTTTTTGAAGATGAAGAAGCCCAGTTGAAGCTCCGTTTGGCGGAGAAGAACGCCAAGGCGCAGGAGGCGGCGGCCAAGGCTGCTGCTGCAGCTGCTAAGGAGGATGAGAAGTTAGCGGCCATGCCCGAGGCCCAGCGCAACAAGATCCTGGAGAAGCGTCGCAAGAAACTGGAGAAACAGAAGGAAAAGGAGAGCGCTAAGAAAAGTTCTAAAGACGAGCTTAAGATCGGACTTGGTAGTCTTGCACTGCGTCAGCATCTCCAGGCGCTTGGTGGTGCATGGCAAAACTGTGTGCAGAGTGCAGCGTTTGATTTACGCGCATCAAGCCTCTCGCAATTTCTGGATGAGCTATTTGTACGATTGGGCAGCGGTGGCGCTCGTCGCAAACCCAAGATTGCCAAGGGATCGCAGGATTTCTTACCACATCAAATGGCATTGCGTGAGAAGATTTTTAACAAGATCCGCATGGTTTTCAAGCGCCACGCAGGTGTCGAAATCGAGACGCCTGTCTTCGAGCTGAAAGAAACACTTACCGGCAAGTACGGCGAGGACAGCAAGCTTATCTACGACCTGGCAGATCAGGGCGGCGAGCTGCTTGCTCTGCGTTACGATCTGACAGTGCCATTTGCACGCTTCATGGCCCTCCACAGCCCTGGCAACATTAAACGTTACCACATTGCACGCGTGTACCGCCGCGACAACCCGCAGATGGCACGCGGTCGCTTCCGTGAATTTTACCAGTGTGACTTCGATGTCGCTGGCACATATGCGCCCATGCTCCCTGATGCCGAGGTGCTGTCCATCGGTATTGAAGTTCTGCAACAGTTTCCAGAGCTAGGCCCTGTGAAGGTGAAATTGAGTCACCGTCTGCTGCTGGATGCCATCCTTGCAATCTGCGGTGTACCTGCTGACAAGTTCCGAACGACGTGTAGTGCTATCGACAAGCTAGACAAGGAGCCGTGGGCCGACGTGCGCCGCGAGATGGTGGAAGAGAAGGACATTCCCGCGGAGGTTGCTGACCGCATCGAACCGTTTGTGTGCAAGGTGGGCTCGCCGCGTGAGCTGCACGCTCAGCTCATGAAGGAGAGCATCTTTGGCGACAACGCTAATGCACGCCGCGCAATGGACGACTTAGCGCTGCTCTTCGACTACCTGGGTGCGATGGGTGTGCTGGACTTCATTTCGTTCGATCTTAGTCTCGCGCGAGGACTGGACTACTACACGGGTCTTATTTACGAATTCGTGCTTACTAGTCCGGAGCACCACGTGGGCTCTATTGCTGCAGGCGGTCGCTACGATAATCTTGTTGGCATGTTCTCTGCCACGGATCAACAGATTCCGTGCGTCGGCGTCAGCCTTGGTATCGAGCGAATTTTCGGTATTCTTCAAGCTCATGCGGAGAAGCAGACTGCTAACGTGACTCCGCCGTCGCAAGTTTTGGTGGCCTCCACAGGCAGTGCGTTGCTGCTGCCGCGACTGGAGCTGTGCAAGCAGCTATGGGTTTCCAACATCTCGGCTGAAGTCATGCAAACAGAGAACCCCAAGTTCATTAAGCAGCTGCACTACGCTCTAGAGCGTGGCACACCGTTCATGGTGGTTATCGGCGAGGATGAGTTGGCGAAGGGTGTCGTGAAGGTGAAGGACATGCTCTCGAAGGACGAGGTAACCGTGCCGCGCTCTGAACTTGTGAATGAGCTTCTGCGTCGCGGTTGCCCCACGACCAGCACGCTGAACATTTAAGTGATGAACGGACGGAATGAAAGGTAGGAACGTTTCCATGTCTTCCGTGCATTCATTTGCGGGACCGTGATACTTCATTCACATTCAATCGTAGAGTGCAGTTGCATTTGTTCAATTTAGTCTTATAAATTTGGGCTTTAGTTAACAGCAGCCGAGTACGATGACACCGTCATCTTGGCGTTCGAGCCCGTGAATGGCTCCGTACCAGCCTCCAACGTGATCAGGTACTGGCTCGACGGCAAACCCTGGTTCTTCACCAAATAACTCAAAAAGTTGAGCAGATCCGCGGAGAAGTTCGTGATGGTTTTGGTGGATACAAACGAGAAGACGGTGGTGTTGCCGTTCGGGCCCTTGTACACCTTGAACGAGTTGCCGCCGATAGTGACCGTGGCAATGGCTTTGCCCGTACTGGAGATGGGACCGGCACCGCCATACGCAGCAAGCCAGATCATGATCTCGTACTCGTTGTTGCCGGCAGCGGTCGAGCTCGTGAATAGGTCGTATGCCACGTCAGCAATGAGGGTGCCGGAGTAGGAATAGGAGTATTTCATTGTTGTAGGGATCGACTTGATGTTCTTGATCTGCTTTTTGCTGAACACGAGAGCGGCATTCGAGTACGATTTAACCTCGGTGGGGGCACCCGACCAGCTGTACGACGTGTGCCAGGCGACTGTGGAGCCACTAGCACTATCAACTCCCGTACACTGGCTGCCCGATGAGGCAGCGCCTTGGTTCCACAGGTTGTTGTAGACGATGTATTTGCCAGCCTTGGACAGACGCCACTTGCCGCACATGTCGGCCGCGGATACAGACAGCAACAAAGCTGCGATGACGATGTTGACTAAGCTCTTCATCTGGAGAGCTAGAGTTCGTAGGTGCGCTTGGTGGGCTCAAGGAAACTTGTTGACTGAGTAGATTCTTCAGGGCTCAGGTGCATTCTTCTGTTCGTGACCATGCACATGTAAAGGATGTGGATGAGCCCCACAAGTTGCCGCTGTCAGCAACATTTGGCATTCCAAACATCACGTCCGTCGACAAGTGGTCATTGCCCCCCACCTGTTTCCGGTCACCGTAGTCGCGCATCCTCTTCATCGCTCGCGTGATGCCGATGTAATGCCCCCTTACCGTCGATCGATATGACATGTGCATTCGCCATCGCTTGATCTGTCGCGCTCTGCCTTTATCTGTTTATCTGCACTGCAACTCGCTGATCGAGTGTCGTGTTAGTAACTCGCTCCATGACATTTGGCCGTCAAGGCTGCTTGAATGCATCCGAGTGCACTCTACCACCAGTGCACACAACTCCAGTCAATGATCGGCGATCAGGGATATCGGCGCGCTCCAGATGTAGCCGATCGCGCGAACTCTGCTTTCGTTTTTGCTTGGAGCAATTGGAAGTAGATCTGGCTGTATCTACTAAGCGTGCAGGTAGGCGGCAGTCAACAGGACTTGGAATTCTGAGCCAGTCCTTCACCCCGATAAGACTACCGGAGGAGCCCGCAGCATTTTACCGACCTGGTCAGGTACCTCACTCGTGTGGCATCGTCGTCCCGGGTGGAGTGGAAGTGACGAAAGCGACTCTACAACTCTTTCACTCGTAAAGCAAGGTGATCCCCAAGCAACGACAGCTGTGAAATGCGCCTGCCTATATATTGTGGTTCCGTTTACCGCATTGCACATTCGTGGCGAGTTATGTTGATGAGGCTCGTCAACGTGTACAGACAGGTTCATGCAGGCACTGCCTCCACAACGACCAAACGGCAAGACGCACGCAAGGCGTACATGTATTGCGGGAGAAGGTGACAAACACCGAACTACCGTGTCAGAGTCTAGGCGGAAGCTACCCTTTTGTTGCGCGCCGACCCAACGGCTGGACAATCAGAACCACGAGTCGTGATTCACGACACCCAGCAGCGCCAGCACAGCTCTGGTGATAAGCATGTGGTCGCGATCGTAGGACTTCGATCATCGAGCCGATATACTCTCGCGTTCCGCAGCAACTTGACCACTCATTCTGCAATTTGCTTTGACTCGCTCAGACGACCTCCAGCCCACCGCCACTCCTCAAGAATGAAGGGTATATTCACTGGTGTCCTCGCCGCCGCTTCCGTCGCGATTGCTTCCGCTGGAGACTACTGCGGCCAGTGGGATTGGGCCAAGGGTACCAACTACATCGTCTACAACAACCTGTGGAACCAGGGCAAGGCCACCTCGGGCAGCCAGTGCACGGGAGTTGACAAGATCAGTGACTCTCGTGTCGCCTGGCACACGTCGTACAGCTGGTCGAGTGCCCCCACCGAGGTAAAGTCATTCTCAAATGTTGCTCTGATCTTCACCCCGAAGCAGATCAAGAACATCAAGTCGATCCCTTCCAAAATGAAATACTCCTATTCCTACTCCGGCACCCTCATTGCCGACGTGTCGTACGACCTATTCACGAGCTCGACCGCTGCCGGCAACAACGAGTACGAGATCATGATCTGGCTTGCTGCGTATGGCGGTGCCGGTCCCATCTCCAGTACGGGCAAAGCCATTGCCACGGTCACTATCGGCGGCAACTCGTTCAAGGTGTACAAGGGCCCGAACGGCAACACCACCGTCTTCTCGTTTGTATCCACCAAAACCATCACGAACTTCTCCGCGGATCTGCTCAACTTTTTGAGTTATTTGGTGAAGAACCAGGGTTTGCCGTCGAGCCAGTACCTGCTCAAGCTGGAGGCTGGTACGGAGCCATTCACGGGCTCGAACGCCAAGATGACGGTGTCATCGTACTCGGCTGCTGTTAACTAAAGACTCAAGAGCATCATCTACGCTATAATCGCGCGTCTAGTCTTACATAACATACCTGTTAGCGTAACAGTCTATCGTGAATCTAATTTCCATGGCGTGTAATTAGAAAGCACATCGATCGTCAACACTTAGATTTCATTGCAAGTTTCAGGACTGCTGTGTTGCTTTTGCAACCGCCAACGCGTCGTCACTCCATCTTTAACCACGAGCACATGAAGCGAAGTAGTCGCCCACACGTAGTGCAGACCGCATTGCCTCTTTCCCTTGCGTCTTCCAGTAAATCGACGAACACGAAAGCTCGCGCGAGGGTGTTGGCAATTGATGACAGCAACAATCTACGACGAAAGTACTTGTATGAAGAGATCGACGACCCTGTCAAAGGGAGTGCAGCCGACGATACTGCTACTGGAGCTTCTTACAGTGACCAGCTGATGACCGCGTTCAAGCGCAAGACACAGGAGCTATGCGATGAAACACGTGCGCAATATGAACAGACACTTGAGCGCCAGGAGGCCCAACACGAGCGACAGCTACAGAATTTGCAACGTCAGCTCCGAGAAGTGGTGGGATCCTGCGTGTCACTCACTAACCATGAACAGATTATAGCTGTGATAGCCACAGAACAACAGCGTCGTCTTGATAGTGTTCGCAGTCGCCACGGCTCCGAAATGCGAGAGCTTCAGCAGCGGTGCGCACGGACGTGGCAAGCGAAGCTGAGTGAGTTGAAGATGCAGAACGACCAACAGAAGGCTGCGATGATGGAACGGATCAATCAACTCGAGATGCAGAAGAGTGAAGAGGAAACTGCTACAAAGGAACATGAGTTGTCAGAGCTGCGGTGGAAAGAACAGTGGGAAGAGATTCGTCGTGCAAAAGAAGGCATGGAGAAACAGCTTGAGGATGCCTGCCGCCTCATTGCTTTGCTGAAGTCACGTTTGCAGCAGCAAGCGAAGCTGGCATATGAGCTGGAAGAACAACGAGGTAAAACAAGCGAGACGCGCGAAGAGGTGATGAAGTGCAAACTTGCTTACGCAGAAATGAAGGGTAACATGGACACTCAAGTTGTGAGCTTGGAGAAGGAGTTGGATCACGTACAGCGTACTCTGAAATGTGAGAAGACTAGAACGTCGGCCCTCCAGGTCAGTATCACCAACAGAGAGCTCGGCCAGCGATAGAGTCCAACCACTGACTTGTACATGATGATCAGGGCGAAATTGCAGGGCTCAGCAAGCGACTACAGCAGCAACAATGCATCACTGGGAAGCTCAACGCTAAAGAAGCTCTGCGAGCAGAGCATCATGCAACCGAGCGGACACGACTCCAAAAGGAGGTGGGTACGTTGGAAAATCTCTGCAGCGTAATAAACAAACAACTATCGACGCTGTTGCACGGGTGGACGAGTTGCAACAACGTACAGCAGAACTGCAACTTCAACATCAGGTACCAACCAAGCAGCTCCGTGTACCGATATCGGCTGCACCTGTTCTGACTCCATCGTCTCTGTTGTCCAACAGGATCAACGTACACGTTTGGAGCTTCAGACTGCGGCGGAGGCGACAATGAGAAGACAGATGCATCGCTTGCAGTATCGAGTAGCTCAGTTCAAACTGCTAGTGGAGAAGCTTCACACCGAGAATAAACAGATCAGCGAGGATGCCCGCAATCGAGACGCTTCCACCGAGGCGTGGGCGAAGAAATTATTTGGTGGGAGCTGAATTAACTGAGGCTTCATCTCCTTGGTCCATGGCCTAGGTCATGGGCGAGCAGGAATCCTTTGGTTGATCTGCCACGTCAGTATTCAATCTCGCAGGTTTTTGTGACACCGCCGCATCACAAAAACCCGCGAGACTAGATACCGATCCATTCCAATGATTAACGCCACCAAATCGCCTTATCGTACTCTGCCAGTACATCTTACTCTGGCCTTCTTCTTCCACCCTGGAATGCCGAACGAGGTGGATAGATCCCTCTTCAATTTGGTCTCTACGGCAGCAGTACGTGAAAAAGGACTCGGGTCCCACAAAAAAGATTGGGTGGCTACGAGTCCTCCATGGTTTTTCACAATATAATATAATATTGCAATTCGTATAGATGCAAAAGAACATCTCTCAATATCGTATTACAAGGGTTATTTATTATCACATCAGTGTAACGTGTCGCCATTCTAGAATCGCCCAGTCGTGCTCCCCTTTTCCTGGCCACTTTCAGTTTCTCCCCGCAGAAGCAAGCGCTCCATACACACACGCTCAACTCTTCCTTCTCCACGAGACATCATGTCGGTCATCGGTGTGGACTTTGGCAACGTGGACTGCGTCATCGGCCAGGCCAAGCGCGGGGGTATCGACATTATCCTCAATGAGAACTCTAACAGAAAGAACCCGTACGTTGTTAAAATGGCCCCCTGGCATCAAATCCGATCCACGAACATTGTAAATTCAACGTTTATTTTACTGATTGCTTTATTAAATGTTTATTATTGCTATAGGAACATGGTCTGCGTGCAGGGCAAGCAGCGCTTCATTGGCGAGGCTGCCATCAGCATGGCCCGCATGCACTACAAGAACACGGCCACGGACATCAAGCGTCTCATAGGCCGCAAGTTCAAGCACCCGGAGGTGCAACAGGAGATCGCTCAACTCGCCTATGAGTGCGTGGAGCTTGCCAGCGGCGACGTTGGCATCGTCCTCAGCTACAACGACGAACCAGTGACGTTCTCGTGCGAGCAGGTGGTGGCCATGATCCTCAACAAGATGCAGAGCATTGCTGCGGCTGCTAATGAGGGCGTGAACCCCGCCTACTGCGTGCTGTCCTGCCCTGGCTTCTACGGACGTGCAGCGCCGAGCGCTGATGAACGCCACCAAGATCGCTGGTCTCAACTGTTTGCGTCTCATTAACGAGCACACGGCCATCGCTCTAGCGTTCGGTATCTACAAGTCGGCACGCAACCTGTTCCACGAGACTGAGCCCCAGCACGTCATGTTCATTGATCTGGGCCACGCTAGCTACACGGTGTCCATCGTTGCCTTCGTGCAGGGCCGTTTGACCGTCCAGTCGGCAGCGTTCGATCGTTTCCTTGGTGGTCGTGACTTTGACATGGTCATCGCTCAGGATGTGGCCAAGAAGTTCGCTGAGAAGTACAAGACGGACCCGCTGGCTCACCCCAAATCGCGTCTTAAGCTACTGTCCGCTTGTGAGAAGGCCAAGAAGAACCTTAGTCCGTACGGTGTCACTGCCACACACATCAACATTGAGTGCCTGGCTGACGACCGTGACTACAATGCGCAGGTATCACTTGAGGAGTTCGAGGTGCTCATCGCCCCTCTCTTGAAGCGTCTGGATGGCCCCATTGAGCGTGCTCTCAAGGATGCTGGTATTGACAAGTCGCAACTGACGAGCGTGGAGATCGTGGGTGGCGGTACTCGTGTGACGAGCGTCAAGCGCCAATTGGCTGACGTGCTGGGCCTGGACAAGGAGCAGCAGAACTACGGTCTGAGCACGACGCTCAACGCCGACGAGTCAGTGGCTCGTGGTTGCGCTCTTAACTGCGCCATTCTATCGCCCATGTTCAAGGTGAAGGAATTCAGCGTGACTGACCGCGTGCACCTTCCCGTCCGTGTGTCATGGGACGGAAGCGCGTCGACGGCTACGGACGCTGCTGACGATAACGATGACGATGTAAACATGGATGCCCCGCTTCGGAGGACAGCTCGCTGGTTATTTTCAACCGGAAAGACGAGTACCCGAAGACCAAGCGCGTCACGTTCCGTCGTGACAAGCCGTTCTCGATCGGTGCTGTGTACGATGAGTCGGCTAAGGACTACCTGCCGCCTGACTACGTGATGGAAGTCGGCAAGTACACGATTTCGGGCATGCCCGCCCAGGATGCTGGCGCCGAAGCGCCAAAGATCCGTGTTAACGTGCAACAAGACATGAACGGTTTGTTCTCAGTGTCTTCGTCGCAGCTGATGCAAGAAATTAAGGAGGAGGAGAAGCCCGCTGAGGAGAAAGAGGGCGAGGAGAAGGTCGAAGACAAGCCGGCTGAACCCAAGAAGAAGAGTTTCCGCAAGATTGAACTGACAGTGCAGGCGCAGGTTGGCGGCCTGACGACTGCCGACGTGTCGGCGGCCACTGAACAGGAGCTCAAGATGGCGCAGCAGGATCGTGTGATTGAGGATACGTTCAACAAGCGTAACGAGTTGGAAAGCTTTGTGTACGAGATGCGCAACCAGATCTCGGACCGTCTTGCCGGTTTCATCACTGCCGAGGAGAAGAGCAAGCTTGAGGAGCAGCTGATGGAGACTGAGGACTGGTTGTACACGGACGAGGGCTTTGACAGCACCAAGTCTGTGTACCAGACGAAGTTGGATGGCATGCGCAAGTTGTCGTCGCCTGTGGAGTTCCGTCTGACGGAGAGCACGGAGCGTGGTGTGGCCCAGGCCGAGTTGACGGCTGTGCTGGAGGAGTACAAGCGCATGGTTAACTCTGGAGACGACGCGTACTCACACTGGACTGAGGAGGAAAAACGAAGCTTCGCCAGACGTGCGTGGACGCCGAGACGTGGCTGTTCGACGGCTTGACGAAGCAGGCGGACTTGAACACGACGGACACCCGGTAGTCACGTCGACGGCCATCCGCAGCAAGATTGTGGCTGTGCGTGCTGTGGCTCTGCCAATCACGACGAAGCCTGCCGCTGCCGAAGGTTGAGGTGCCTACCCCGGAGCCTGCGCAGGCTGAGCCCACCCCTGCTGCGGACGAGAAGGAGGCGGAAAAGATGGATCTGGACTAATTGGTTCTTAACGGGAGAAAGCAGAGAGAACAAGACAGTTTGCATATGACAGTGCTGCTCGCGGCCTAGCGCTTAGTAGACGCGCATACGCGCACATGCTGTAAGCAGCACCTCATGCTTTTCGTAGTCGGTTAGATTCAACAAAAGAGCTTTTATCACATTACAGACTTGAGCATTTTCACTAAGTCGAGGGGTATGCATGAAATACCGAACCTCTCCATACTAAAGTACGATCTTATGACTTCGTTTCAGTATGCGGCACATGCAAAGCAAAGCTCCAATCATCCAAAAGCAGTAGCACTATGGCCAGGTAGGGCGCAGAACCTACCTTTGCTATTACGTAGGAACCAGCTAACCTGGACGTGTATGTGTGTGTGTGTGTGTGTGTGTGCGCGCGCGACTCTACTAGCAGCGGAGAGGGCGAGTTCAAGCGCGTGCAGGAGGACGAGGAGGAGTTCCAAAGGGTCCGCTGTCTGTGCTCATGCACAGCGTCAAGAACAACTCGCAGGTGCTCATCAACGTGCGCAACAACCACAAACTCCTGGCTCGAGTCAAGGCCTTCGACCGCCATTGCAACATGTGCGTGAACTGACCAGGATCAGCCTCCTTTTAGAGGAGGGAGTGGCAGTGCTGGGGATGATACTGACGTTTGGCGGTGCTGGTTTGCTTTTAGGGTGCTGGAGAATGTGAAGGAAATGTGGACGGAGGTCCCCAAGTCCGGCAAGGGCAAGAAAGCTGCAAAGCCAGTCAACAAAGATCGTTTCGTCAGCAAGATGTTCCTACGTGGTGACTCGGTCATCATTGTGATGCGGAACCCGCACGCTTAAAAAGACGGAGAGCAGTGTTAGTGGAGACAGAGCGGTTTACGTCTCGAGTGGTAAGCTTAGCGCAATGCTTAAAAGACGGGGAAGGATGCAGATATGCAGGCTCTCAATTGGTAAGGTACACAGGCGGTAAAGCGAAGCGCAGGCCTAAGTTTCCAGGTGGAAAGCAGGTGACAAGCTGTTCGGAATAGAGGCTAGCCTGCTTTTATTCTCATAGTATCCTCTCCATTGAAATGGCTAGCACCTTTCTGTCTGCCATGTGATCTCGTGATATGTGGCAGACGCTTTCTCCCTAACTTAGCGTATTCCTCTGCCCGATGCCAAAATATGTCGTGTCGGCAGCTTTGTGGTGCTTGCTAGTAGCATTCTGATTGTCTCTCAGCTCTGTACACCAGACACCAGTTCAATTACAATGCCAACGCTGCTGGAGCTCCCTGCTGAACTGGAACTCAACGTGTGCCAATACCTGGACGTCTTTAGCCTGACACAGCTCAGCACCGTGAATCGAAGCCTACAGCACGAGATCACAGACTGCTCCAAGCTCTGGGGCTTACTTGTTGCTCGCCAGTTCGGGTACGTGGACAATTCACCACCAGGACGACGTATTAAGAGCAACCGCAATGCCCAAGAGAAGGTCAAGCTGAGAGCTATCAGCTGGAAAGCCGTGTTTATTGCGGCATGGCGAGACTCGCTGGAGCTCGCTTCGACTTCTCTGCAGGAGAACGATGTGGTGCAAATCTACCACAAACAGAAGAACTGCCCTGAGCTACATCAGTCACTAGAAGCTCAGATACGCGAGGAGCTACTACTCATGCAGGGGCTGCGGAAGTTCCCAACAAGTGTCGATCTAGTTCATCTGTACGCCCAAGTAATCCGGCAGGCTCATTTCGTGCCACGCGCTAGCGCTGCCAATACTGCAAGTGCCCTCCGTCGACTCGCAATATAAGTAGGTAGAACTCAATACCAATTTGCAAACTTCGCTGTATTCTGTCTGTTACTTTCCCTTGACAATCTACCCCGGCTTCTTATCGCCATCTTTAAGCGTCTGCTTTTACTTGCATGGCGCCTTTCATTACAAGTCCAAAACGAAGTGCCGCCTGTGCATCAACGAAGCCGTAGAGACTCGGTCATGTGGGCTCGTCTCGTAAAAAGCCAATATAGCAATTTGAAAGCGATATACTATCGCACAGGAAACAGCGGCAGCTCCATCTTCTTGGACTTGACTCCTCACACTACCGACGATGGCGTGAGGAGAGGCTTGGGTTGCTGCATCACGTGCTTCTTGGGTGAGTTTGACAGGTCAACCTCTCTCTCTGTCTCTTTGCGTCTGTGTGATCGCTCTCACCGTCACTATCGCTACTGCTGGTGCTGGAGCTATTGGGTGCATCCTGGTCGGTCGCACCGCTTTCGTCGACCGTGGCAGTGGCAGTGGCATCTGGTACTGATACATTGTGAATGGGGGTGCTTCAATTTCGTCAAGAGCAATCTCATCATCGCCTTGGGCCGCGGTATCGGCTGTGTGTGCAGGCGTAGACATGATTTCGATTGCAACCTCTGTTTGGGCACTTCCTTCGTGCCCTGTTGAAACTTGCCTTGACACCGAGGCCGAAGCCGAGTCCGTAGTCCCAATAGATGCAGTTGGCATCGGCGGCATAGTAGGAGGCATTGACGATGGTGCAAGTACCGGTCCCGGTGCAGTTGCTGATACTACCGTGGAAGTAGTTGTCGGAGTAGTCGGAGAGGCTACAACGTTTAGAGTCGGCTCCGATGAAACTTGAGACACAGAGGCCGCATTTGGAGGCAGCAACACGACTGGCGACGGCCGAGCTTGAACTGGGGGCTGAGGAGCGCGAATCGACTCTTCAACGACCTCAGCATTCTGTGATGGTGCTGCTTTACCGGCTGCTGTAGTAAGCGAAACTGGTGCTGGTGGCACGGCTACCAATGCAGCAACAGTAGATGTTGCTGGAGCATGTGCTCTACTAGATGAAGTTGACGCTGCAACATCACCGCTGGTGATGCCGTGGGATCGAGTCTGTACGTTGTTCCCAGCGGCGGGCACTACTGGATCTGGAATGCGTGCGTCCGGATGGAAAGCGCAAACATCTTCAAAGATGAGCTCTTGCAGCTTCTGCTTCGTCAGGTCGGTATTCTCAAACGCGAAGTCGAACGCAGTAGGACACGTCTTCTCCACTGCCCTGTCACGCACTAAACTCAAGTAAGGATGCGCGAGGGCCTCCTGGATCGTGATACGCTTTCGGGGATCAAATACCAGCATCTTTTCTAGTAAATCCAGACACTGCGGTGTAGCACGAGGATATACCGATGAGAGCGGCACCTTCGGTTTCTTAGGCTGCCGTAAGATAAACCGCTTTGCCTTCGGGTTTGTAATAAAGTCTAGTGAGTCTTCTGAAGGCGACCCCACAACATCCATGATGATTTTCAGCTGGTGCAGGTAGTCATGGCCAGGGAAAAGTGGACGACGCCCGAGCATTTCAGCAAGAATGCATCCGATTGCCCATACATCCATCTGCTTGTCGTACTTGGAAGAAAGCAACAATTCTGGAGCACGGTACCATCGGGTTACAACATACTCCGTAAGACCCGAGTCCATCCCTTGAATGCCACGAGCAAGTCCAAAATCGCAAAGTTTCAGATCGCAGTCCGAGTTCACCAGGATGTTTGAAGGCTTCAGATCACGATGCAGCACTTCAGCAGAATGTACGTAGTTGATAGCCACCAACATCTGGTACAAAAAGTACTGCACATGGTCGTCGCTAATCGACTGGTTCGAGTGAATCACACGATGAAGATCCGTTTCCATGAGATCCGTCACAATGTACACATCATTGAACTCCTGGAGCGTTGGTGGGCGCAGGAGGTCCAGAAGATTCACCAAGTTCGGGTGGTTCAGGTGACGCATGAGGCGAATCTCACGCAAAATGCGCTTAGCATCGATGAGATCGTTGAATGCATTCGGAATGTTTTTGATCGCGAGTGCTTGACCAGTCTCAGTGTCACTAGCAGCAATCACACACCCATACGCACCTTGGCCCACCGCCTTAATCATCTGATACCGCTTAGGGACGTCGAAGTTCGTGTTCCCCACGCGGAACTGGTGGTTATCACGTTTTGTATCGCGGAAGGAACAACCGCGAGCCAACGCAACGCGATGACTCATCGACTGCACCACTGCTCCAGACGGACGAACGTGGGGTAGGAGCGTTCGGGTCCAAACCAGGAGAACTTTCCATCTCATCGATGCGGCTGCTCGCAAGGTTGGACCGTGACATTGCAGCAAACGAGGACATTGAAGCTTCAAAACTAATGCTGAGTTGCACGCGTCCACAGGTGAACTTCGTTTCGTTTGCTGAAAGCAATGTATACCATTGAGGTACAGCTCCACGAGCAATGTCTGTGTGGATGACACTTTCTCTCACCGTTCGTGACGTGCTAGCAAGCGCAAGAAACGGCGCAAGATTGACCTTAGCCACTCCAAGTACTCGTTCGGCGGCCTCCCCGTTATCATCGCCGTCCTTGGCCTCCCACGCTTCAATCAGGATGAAACATGGCTTGCCTCGTGATGATCCCGCAAACGAAATCTCATGCTTTGAGTTCCACTTAGGGTTCTGCGCTTCATTCGGATCACAGGTGCGAGTCCGCGCCACGCAGTTCGAGGACGAGGTTGGTGCATAAACATTGGTTTTGCCATCCGTGACCAAACGTAGGCCCAAAAGACACGCCGACCAGGCGTTCTCTTCTCAGCCTCAGACACATCAGACTGCTCTTCATCATCAATAAAGCCTTGATCAGAGATTTGTTCGCCACGGAACACTACCACATGGAGTTTTCCCGCTGGGTTGTCGTGCGCGCTGTTGCCAACGACAGCAGCCATGGGCAGTGACAAGCTAGACGTAGCACTGCAACCGAACACAGCCGAGGCTGCAATGGGGTCTGCCGAAATCGTGAGGCTTTTCACGCGCCCATCAGGTGCGAACTCAATTGTGTGTTGCCACTGTTGCGTAAATTTGCGCCCGTTATCACGGTTTTTCATCGTTTCACGGCCAGCAACAACGGCCGTGCAGCCTTCCTTGGCTTGTGCAATGTCTGTTACAAAGAAGGCTGTGATCTCCACCGTCTCGTACAAGATGGAGAAGAAATGCAGTACACCATCCAGCCCATGGTACTCCCCAGAAAGGTACAGTGGGCGCGTAGTTCGACGTCAGCACCACGTCGCGCGACAACTTGGGAAAAACTGCGGAGATGACGAGTGCGAGATCAACAACTGGCGGAAGGCGAAGTAAAGCCTCGTAGATCCACTTGCGTGGGGGAAGCCTGTAGTGCCAGAGCGTCCATTCCTTCAAGCGACATGCTGTTTGGTCCATGCCGCACTCCCTCTTCAATTGCCGCTTGCATCATCTCCACCCACATATCCTTCTCCAGTTCTGTGGAGCAGCAGAGATGGAAATGTTTGTGTCCTTGAGTCTCAATGAGGAAACCATGGGCCTTGCCGTAGTTCTCTGGTCGCACCTTGACGATAATCATCCGTCCACGTAAATTACGTGCACTACGAGCTTCCTCCTTGGAATTGTAGTAGGTCAAAGTAGCTCCATCCAGGATCAAATAACGCTCTTCCCACCGAGGCAGCCAGTCTCCTTTCTTCCGTACAAACCCTTCCCAATGGACTTCATGAGTGATGGTCGCAGGGGTCGAAGCTGCTGACGAGTCCATAAGGAGGTCCTCCATATTCCCATTCGATGACGACGAGGCGGCGCCGTTGCTGTTCGTCGCGTTGCCGGACGCGGTCAGCGCCCCAAGCAGCATGTCCCGTCCCTGCGCAGGAAGCTCCGCCGCCGACGGCACAGACGCAGACGTTGCGCTGCTCTCCATCGCGTTAAGGTGTGTGCGTGCAATGAGAGTTGCGTGTACCTTAGTTTTTGTTCCCTTCCCTCTTCGTTCCTCCAGGTGTGGTCTTTAGTCTTCTCTGCTTCCTTTGACGACGGACTGAATCGAAGACGCTGCCCCCGTTTCTTTCCCTTGCTGTCTATCGGTCGGTCAGATGCAGAAATAGCGATCAACAACACCACCACAGAAAATGGTACACTGTACCACTACGTACCCCAATTAAAAGAGAAACCGCACATAGCATACAAAACTCAAGTTATTTAATAGTTGAAGTGCGCACTGTCAAAAGCCATGGACGCGCTACTAGAGCTACAGCTGCAGCTACCGGACGCCAACGGCGATGCAGACAACGAAGCCTTCGAGACCCTCGTGGACGTCAACCAACGATGGCTGGGATGCTACGCGCGTCTGCACCCAAGCTTCGGCGTGGAACCAGCGCTACTGGAGCGCAACAGTCTCTGGATGAACGCCTTCTTCCAGAAGAGTCGCATGGTCACGTCGCCCGCGTCGACGCAGGCCAAAGCGCTCATTAGGAAACACCGAGATACGGTCGTGGAACGATTACGTTCGACGCCTCTTCCCCACTCCGAATCTCCTTTCTCCACGTGCACTGTGGACCCCATGGCAGCGCTAATGTATGCCGCATCCATTGATCGATGCCCGCACGATAATTTGGTAGGAAGAGAGAGAGAGAGAGAGAGAGAGAGACGCAGCCAAAGAGAATTCAACGGCTTGGTCCTTTATATGATTAAACTGTATTTTGTTACTCTCTGGTTTTAGGGGAATCTGCTGGCTGAAGCCTGGGAATTGCTGCAGTGTGCAGCCATTCGAGCGCATGCCATTCGCTCAGGTCTTTGAATATTTCTATTTTGTTTATTATAACAAACTGTGATTTTAGAGTTGCTGACCTTTGTTGCAGGCTTTGCGAGGTGCATTTATCGCTTCCTGACAGAGTTTACAGAGACCCAAAAGCGTGTAACTTACTGACTCGATTCGATTCGATCATACGTACAATTTGACTCTGATTACACCTGTGTGTGTGTGTTTTTTTATTTCGTGCGTTTGTTGCCTGTCTATAGATCCCTTGTCTGCGGTTATTGGTAGCGCTTTCTCAAGAGGACAGTGCCGCAGTTGTTGATGCTTGCAGTGTCGCTGCACAGGGGCAGTTCTGGGAGCCAAACATGTTTGTGTTGTCACTGCAGAAGCGACACTACGACAACCCAGAATTGTGTGAACTGGCCGTGAAATTCGCAGGTTATTTTCCAGAGCAGATGCCCATTACACCACCGATAGATTTTAAACGACAAACATTTCACGGGAAAACAGTCTGCAAAAGCTCTCACCTCTGAGATCTCCAGGCAGAGGAGTGGAGCTTCCTCAGCTGGCGAATAGTCATCGAAGTGAAAGTCCGTATCGGCCACTTTTTTCGCCAACAACGACAATGTCCACGTTGTACCAGGAAGCCCCTTCCCCGTATTCCCCTAGCATGCGACTCCTTTGACTCGACCGCCAACATCCCCGGTCGAACAAGGTAAGCGAGCAAAGATATTCAGCATACCGAAGCTTGCAGCTACTGAAGGACACCGGCAACCTCGTTGCTTTACGCCCAACGCCCCAGTTTCTCGCGTCGAAAGATGTTGCGATTTGAATCCCAACGCACAATTCAATCGACATCTGGACCCATTATTCGGGTCTCCTCCTCAGAGCCCGAGTGGCAGCAGCCCCATTAAAACGCGCGTTATTCCATCCGAGAAATATTCATGGAATCCTGAGTGCATCAATTCGGTGAGCGGATTCGAGTGGTGGTGGCGATCGCTACCGCAAAACCACACAAGTTTAGCGCCAACGCAGAAGCTGAAAATGGTTACAAAAGCTGCCGTGCGTTTGCATTCAAAAGGGAGCTACAACGTGCTATTGAACTGTATTTGCTGGCCTTGACATCGGAGATAGACACCGAAGTTGAGTTCCGATTGCGAATCAATCTTGCTTGTGCATATGAAACCGCTGAAGCGCTGCCTTCGAGTATTGCTGAGTTTCGTCGCGCGCTAGCGCTAAACCCCAACGACCCGTATGCAGTTTATAAGCTCGGAGGCGTGCTTACTACTTTCGGTGAGTTTGATGAAGCACAGGTGTGCTTTGAATCGATCGTTGACACTTATCCTCAAGCTATCGATGGCTTGAAGAAATTGGAGAAAATTAAGGAGGAGTCCGAAAAGGAAGAAGACGCAAGAAGAGCAGCGGTAGCAGCCGTCAAAGTACGTCGATCGTCACTATCGCCAAGAGTTGAACCGGTAACAAAACACCGAGAGTTTACCACTCTATCGACGCCAGATATGCAGTCGCCAACGCCTCATCGAATGGAGCACTCAGTAACGAAACGAAATATTGCTTCTTTCAACTCCGAGCCAAGCCCAAAGTGTGAGCCTTCTGGCGCATCCACACAACCGGAAACCTCAGAGTCAGTTTCTGTTGCTATGTTGACCGATGAGCGCTCGGCGCCGCCGGATCTGTTGGGTGTGCTGATGAGGCGCTGCCAAGAAGATGGTATTAACATACTTGACGTGATGAAAAGCTGGACCCTCAGCAGCGAGGCTTGGTTCAAAAGGAAAGTTTTATCACCCTCCTTCGAATTATGGCTGGTAGTGGTGTTTCCCATTTGGATGATACCCTCAACATTTCTCCTAGCGACTGGGTATCGAAGGGAACTCAAAACTTTTTCAAGTACGGCGGCTTCCTAGATGGATACGCAGCGAGACATCAAGCCGAATCAACGTTGTTGAGTCCAGACAATCTCAAGGAAATAAACGTACGGATAGATGACCTTATTCGAAACGATGTGGCCTTCTTTTCAAACTGCAAGGTCTCTGAGTGGATGCACTTGGGATGTCAACACGCTGCTGCTGTTGCTGAACTCTACGATCCTCCTTCCTCGGCTACTGCAAAACGCAATGACGGCGATGATTTTTTCGCTGAAGTCGGCCCGGGTGAGGCTACTCGGGGTGCTCGGCACTTGAGAGCAGCTCGGAAGGTACTCAATATGCTCTTCACTTGGGTGAAAGGGTGATGCCTCATACACGCATGAAGAAAGATAAAGCACGCGAAGATTGGCTGTTAAGTGCAGAAAAGGCTCGAGTGCTTGCCAGGAGACAACAACACTGCATAAAATCCTTGCGTGATATCGCTGCACGAGCGAGAGCACACATCGTATCTCGCTCAGAAAGCCCTCGAGGAGCTGAAGACACGAAAGTTACGATGTATGTCAACTATACGAGATGAAGCCACAGAAGCCGAGAGCAACCTTGATAAAGAGTCTCGATGTTCGACAATTTCGCTCTCAGAAATTACGTCCGAGCCTGGCGAGGCGGATGATGGCTGGAGCTGAGATTTGTTAAGGGTTGCATTCGGACGGCGATGACTCGGCTCCGTCAAAATGCTGAACTCGAGGATATGAAGACTATCGCTGCCCGCTTTGGAGATTTCTGCCAGGTACCTCCATACTTTCTAGAGCTGCAGGCACAGGTATTTGACAAAGGCACTACGCTATCCCGAAGTCCGCTGGGTACTTTCAACAGTCCTTAAGGACACTATGGTCACTGTGGTGGTGAACTACAAGTGGAAGATCGCTATTAGCGTAAACCCACATGACATTGAATTATTGTAGCAACCGTGCACAACTTTGCAGTACATCCGTTGCCGTTCGCAAATGCTAGCTCTCATGGAGAATACCCGAAGTTTCATAAAAAACTCGTAAATCAGTTGCTACCTGAGAGCGCTGAGACGGCAATAGAATAACGTGGAGGCAAAATCGAGAGTAACGTTGAAGCCACTTTGTCAATCGAATGGTTTTCAATAAAATGTGCATTCAATTTGAATTTCCAAACACACTAAGACCACTAGCGAAAATTACGGCTTGTACATGAACTCGCTCAGGAACTGTGTCAGGTTCTCAGGCTTGGGAACCGTGGCATAGCCCATCTCGTACGCATATTCGCAAACAGCCTCCGCGATCTTAAGCGAAACGTTGCGGATGGTGGACAGCGGTGGGTAGACACATCCCGTCTCCAGGTCAGCGGCAGTCGTTAGGCCGGCGAGCGTCTTGGCAGCAATGATCATGACCTCATCATTTACATGAGTCATGCCGGAAGCGACCACTCCCAGACCCACACCTGGGAAAATGTACGAATTGTTGCCCTGGCCAGGAACGCAGCGCTGGCCATTCACCACCACAGGGTCAAACGGCTGCCGCTGGCGAAGATACACTTGCCGTTCGTGAACGTGTAGGCCTCCTCAGCCGTGCACTCAGCCTTGGAAGTCGGGTTGCTTAGCGCGAAGATGATCGGGCGCTCGTTTAGCTCACCCATTTTCTGACACACCGGCTCATTGAAGGCCTTGGCAATAGTGCACACACCGATGAGGGCCGTCGGCTTGATCCGGTCAAGAGATTCCAGCAGGTTCGGACACTCAGCAGCATCATGTGCGAAAGGCAGCTTGTGTGGTTGCAATGAAGCTGTGCGAGATTTCACGACCAGGCCCCGCGAGTCCACCAGCCAGATCTGCTTGCGGGATTCCTCGATTGTCTTGCCCGTCTCCCGTGAAATGGCAAGAGCAATCAACTCGGCAATGCCCGTACCAGCAGTACCAGCACCGAGGAACACGAACTTTGCTCTGAGATGGGCTTTCCAGAAAGCGGCACAGCAGCCAGAAGACCTGCCAATACAACGGACGCCGTGCCCTGGATGTCGTCGTTGAATGTGCAGTGTGTTCTGGTACTTGCGCAGCAGGGAAATGCCGTCGAGTTACCGAAGTCTTCGAACTGCAGCAGCACGTTGTCGCCGTACTTGGCCTTGGCAGCATTCATGAACTCATCTACGAGCTGTTCAAACACTTCACCACGGACACGCTTCTGACGCAGACCAATGTAGAACGGGTCAGCCAGGTACTCCTCGTTGTTGGTACCGCAGTCGAGCACGACCGGCAGGCACATCTGAGGCGGTACACCGGCACATGCTGTATACAGCGATAGCTTGCCGACAGGGATGCCCATGCCATTAGCGCCCTGGTCGCCCAGTCCAAGGATACGTTCGCCGTCCGTGAAGCAAATGGCACGAATGTCCTTCTCCGGCCAGTTGTCCAGGATCTCGGCGACGTGGCCAATGTCATTGATCGAGATGTACAACCCACGGGTCTGACGGTAGATGTGGCTGAACTCTGGCAAGCTTGACCGACCGTCGGGGTATACACGATAGGCAACAACTCGACCGTGTTCTCCGTGAGCATTCGGTAGTACACGTCTTCGTTGGTGTCTTGCATGTTCTGCAAGAAAATGTATTTCTCCAGGGGCGTGCTTTTGCGACGCAGCTGCATCATGGCACGCTCCGTTTCGAGTTCTATGGACGTCACTGCTACTGGCAGCAGACCTCGCAGATTGAATGCCGCACGCTCCTCATTGGTGAATGCTTGGCCCTTGTTTGCGATCGGCGTGCGCATGACAGAAAACCCGGAGAAGTCCCCTTGGTCATTTTGAGCGATGGTCTCTGCAGCCGACGAGCTTGCTGGCCGTTTGCTGGCGAGTCGAAGGGAGGCTGGCCGCTCCGATGCAGCGTATAAGATCGCGGCTCGAGCAGTGACGGCTTGATTCTGTCGGAGGACAGCGTGCCGGAGTCTGAGATCATCGCTGGAGCTCAAATTGAGAAATGAGCTCAGCAGAACACGATAAAAAACGAGGACGGTGCCGTGTTGGAGCAACGTGGAAATCAGTAAGAAAATGCCGAGACGGCGGAGTTGATACTGTTTGCCCCTGCATTTTGCTCGTGCAAAAATGACGAGGCAGACGTGAGACAGAGCCGTCAGCAAGCAACGGCTCGTCGAAGCAGCATGCTGGGGACCAATCTTCGCCAGCAATCGCTGCGTGCCAAGCATCGAAGTGCAGCAGCAGAAACATGGACTGGTCAAGCGGTGCTGTGGTTCAAACCCCTGTCTCTGCGTGCGCTTTGTTTGCGCGTTCGGCTCGAGTCGTCAGGAGAAAAAGCGTGTGGGTCTCAGAGTTGAAGTGCAGCGACTGTTGGGGGACGCTTGGGGACGCAGTGCCTGCCAAGATTCATTTGAGTCTTTCATGGAACGATCGCGCGGTTCCGGCGTGAGCGCTCAATCATTGTTGACGTCCACGCGAGCTCGTCACAAAGCCTCGCTCGCCATTTGCGACTCCAGCATTGTCGCCACTGCCGCATTGCTCGCAACGGTGGCAACAACATTCAGGTATCCCGAGAGCGGATGGCAAATTGCCATTGACAATGCAGTATTCGACAATGGCATCTCGCGTTATCTGTGAGGACAGCTCGGACCATGGTTTCACCTCGGTGTAATCAATCGCCAAGGGCTCATCGGAACGCCGCTGACCTTATCGCAACAACCCCAAGTGCTTCGTGCGGATCGATCCAAGATTGCCATCTGGACTTGAGAGCTTTCCGCTCGGAGGACCAGATCTTTATGCGAGCAAGCAATGTGCTGGCACGAGCTTCCAATGGATGAGCTCCATCGAGCCAGAAACGCGAGGCATTTTGCATGCGAATGGATTTGCCTGCCGCGCACGGCGTCACATGGGTACTGGCAACCACGACGTCGACCATCGGTGAGCAGTTAGTCCGCCCAACACTGAAGAGCATCCAATGTGGCACATTAGCATTGCATTGACAGACATCGAACCCCCAGCAAGGTGAAGTTCGCACTCTGGGCGACGTTGGTTGCAGCTCAAGTACGAACAATATCGAGCAAGGTGCATCCAAAGCTCTTAGGTTTTTGGGCTCAGTGGTGTGTACACATACGTTTTGATCTGATGGGGACGTTTGGCCACCGTTGGGGACGTTTGAAACGCGGCGACAATGCAGGCAGGATTTGCTCCTCGTCCTCATTCTGGAGTCCTCGACGCAAAGACACGATGGTTACTTGGCTGCTTGGTGTTGCGCGCGTCGCATTTGCAGCTTTGATCTGCATTATCCAGAATAAGTGAGTATGTAGCCATGTCGGAAACTGCAAGGATACCGTACGTACGTACACTGTACTGCGGGCTCAGTTGGTGCAAGGCGCCTCGATGGTACAACAATGACTTGTCGCGACCTGTAACGGAATGTGGTTGGTGACTGGCAAGTGTACACAGCCGGATTTGCAATGAAGATGCGGGGGTGACGTCGTCGCAGTGGCACTTACTGTACTTGAAGCTGAAGCTCATTGCGCAAATCGCGCAGTTTTCGCCCGAAATAAGTGCACGAAATCCACATTGCGCTTTGCGATTGCTCACCCAAATCCCCACTTATTATGGAGTGCAGCCTTTTCACCATCCCCTCAAAGGTTCGATCTACCCCCCTTGTGGTCATTGCCCAACTTGCTGCCACGAAGTTCCCGATCTTCTTCATGTTGACTCCCTCGCTTACTAGTGCCGTCTCCGGCGCCGCCGTGTGGAGTAATGATCGATCTTCGTCCCAGTTCCACCCGCTCGCCCTCAGTGCGTACTGCCCGCCTCGCGCTCGTGTCCCCATGGCCCTCAGCACCAAGGAACACAAACCGGAAAGGGCTGGCGTGAAGCTGCTCGTGGGCGCTGGGGTCTGTCTCTCATACGAGCTTGCACTAGGTCACTACTTGGAATTCATCAAGATCATGAAGCAGACCAAACCCCAGTTCTCGTATTTGCATCTAACCAAGGAGATCATGCACTCCAAGGGCTTAGTGGGCATCTGGGACGGTTTCTTTCCCTGGGGAGCTATACAGGGCGTGGCCAAGGGATCCGTCTTTGCTTGGGGTCACTCCATTGCCCGTACGTCTCTGCAGCCGATGGTCATCCAGAACAAGATCAGTAAGGACATGTCAGAGGTGCTTGCCGGCGGAATTGGCGGCGGTTTCCAGGGTTTCGTGCTTAGTCCTACTCTGCTGCTCAAGACCCGCGTGATGACCGACCCAATTTTCCGTGAGCAGATGACGCCTCTAGAGACCATGTCAAAATCCATGCGCATCGGTGTCAAGGTCATCCAAAAGGAAGGTGTGGCTGCACTCATGAAAGGGTCGGGCATGTTTTCCCTCAAGCGTGTGGCCGACTGGTCCACACGCTTCTTCTTCTCTGTGCAGGCAGAGAATATTGTGTACAAGCGCAACAACCCCGACCGGTTGTTGACCACGAGTGAGCAGGTCATCGCGTCGTTGCTTGGTGGTGTGGTCAGCGCTGCCGTGACGCTGCCTATGGACGTGCTGGTGGCGCAGATCCAGCAAGCATCCAAGGCTGGCGTCAAGGTGTCGGTTGCTGAGCTCTTCCGGCAGCAGTACCGTGCCGGTGGCATTAACCAGGTGCTGTCTTTCGGCTCCACGGGCTTCATTGCGCGTCTTTTCCACGCCAGTTTCACCACTATGATCATGAAGACGGCCACCAGCATCGTCTACGACATGGTCGAGGGTCGATCCTAGGCGGTTAGAGAGTCAGCCATCCACAGCTTTTGCGCTGTGTGCCCCAGCTCATTTCAGTCATAAGAGCTTGGTGCGCTGATAGAAGGAGGCATCATTCGAAATACTGTGTTCATCATTGTTAGTCCTTTAACACTGCGTTCCTGTTGCGGTCTATACTCTACTGGTCTTCTGCAGTCGGGTGCTTAGCAGATGGTAAAGCTTTTGCATGAGTGGAGGAGGCAATCGTAGGCGGGAGGAACTGTAGGTGGCGTCTGAGAATGTAGTCCTCGGCCTTCTGCATGCGTTCGTACTCGGCGTCCTTTTCGTGATCGTATCTGTCCATCATACAGCGCATCCATGTCTTCATTAGTCGAACTTCCTTCCAATGCCAACCCCTTATCTCAAGTGTTACAGCATGATTTGCTCAGTCACAATAGCAAACAGTTTACAATGGCGCACCCCATCAAGTGGCAAAGTCCGTGCGCCAGTAGCACCGGCAGACGCTCCTCGATCGTCGAAACCTCCTCTAGCTGCGGATCCTCACACTGACGACGCACATACGCTGGACTGATGTAGATATCTCCCAGATACCGCTCATCCTTCGATCTCACTCGTGGGAATCGTCCAGCAGCCCGCACCTGTCGCCAGCCACAACCACCAGCCAATCCACAACCAGTCAAAGCATCAGCTACAGGTTTGAGTGTATACCCACACCTAACTTTGTGTTAGTCCCTAGTCGGTATAGGCACCTTGTGGAACGGGAAGGACAAGATGTCGGTGGGTTTGTCCTTCTTGCGGTACTTGCGATTGAGCTGCTGGACGTGCGAGTCCGTCGTCAGCATTATGCCCACGTCCCTACGAGCAGTCAAAGCGGTTGTAGAATGAATTAGCACGACGGTATCAACCAACACCTCGTATTAAAAGATCTGCGTACCAGGGACCTCCGGGGCAGTTAAGACAGCGTACCATGGCCGTCACTTGCGCCTGCAGCGTGGCCAGCGCCTGCGGCGACAGCGCAGCACTCGTGCCCATAAGGGCCTTGGCCATTTGCACCATGTCGTCGATGGTTCAATACTAAAATCAAGTCAATGAGTTTATTGTGTAACCCTTGCGTGTAACCCTATTGTAGGCTGAACCGCCAGAATGAACTAAGCGGCACCCCATGGGCGAGATTGTTTCGCCTTGATATGCAATGTCTGAGAATGAACATGTGGCTGAGCCATTGTAAGCGGTTCAACGTGCTTTGAAACGTTCACGTTGAACACGTTGTTGAGCGGTGCCACCGTCGAGATGCCGACGAGGGGGCGCCTGGCCATGAGAACGGGGCCGGAACGACCTTCTGCTTGAGCGTGTTAAACGCGGCAGTCTCACCGCGCTGGCCTGACCACGAGGAAGAGATGGGGAATGCTGCTTCGAAGCTGCAGTTGAAGTGCGGCTGAAGCCGTTTGCGCATAGCGCACGTCGAGCAAATTGGTCGAGCTTTCAACACGTAAACCGCCTGATCACTAAGAGAGCAATGGCGGTCGATGACATGACTCCGTCACGGCAAGCGGCTCGTGTGCAACAGCTGGAACTCGTCTCGAACAAGAACGGGCGAGCGGAGGCAAGCACTGAAAGAGCCGCGCTGCAGACTGCAGAGCAGTGCACGAATATGAAATGACTGCCCAATCCCCACGTGAACGGCCGGTACAGCCATCATCGAGAGCCTGTGTGGCCCCTCTTTGCGTCTCGACTGCCACATGCGTCGCGTGTCGTGGCATATCGGGAGGTTCGACGTCACTCGGGACTGCAAGCAGAAAGCTTTGTGTCACAGGGCTTCGCCATTTCGGAGCCCAGAGCTCCGAACGCACACCGCCTATCTGCCTCCTCTCGTGCCAACCACTCATCCGACGGCGAGAGGGGATATTGCAGGGATTTTTAATCGTTATTGCCTGCAACTAAGAGAGGCTTGCACTATAAGCCTCAAGTCGGCTCCACTGGAGCGGTAGGGCTCGTACGTGGACAAAGCCTGCAAGTTATATCTCCCATGAAATCAAGGGCGGCTACTTGGATTGGCGCTGCAACGTTGCCAAAGCCAAGAGTGTATTAAAGGAGGTCCGCGCCCGTAGCAAAAGCTCGAGCATGTTGCTTGGAAACGCGACGATCACCAAGCAGCACTTTCACATGTCACAGACGTTTGTTCCAGCCAATGATTGGGCACCGATATCTATGCCTCCGATTGGTTAAAATGAATTTCGCCCGTCTCTTTCGCTAATCACTAGTTTTCACTATGCACTCTGTCTCTCTCACATTTTGTGTAGAAAACCGCCATGCTGCGTCGGTTGGGTCCCCAAGTTTTATTTGCTACGTACGTCCAGGGTCTCTCTAGTCATTCTGTCATTTGCGTTCAAGTGCACACTTCGACTTCTCTCCTCCAGTAAAACAAAACTTCAGCTCAAAATGGTGCGCCATCTATACTTTAACGCCGCAAAACGAATGATGCTAATTCGCAAAGGAATAAAACCATCAAAATTATGGTGCTAACTCTCATATCCATTCCTATCTGCAGGCTTCCACGGGGTACACCACCATGCGCACGCCCACCGCCAACAAAGGTATGGCATTCACGGAGGAGCAGCGCGACCAACTGAAAGCTGCGCGGCCTGCTGCCTGTCGGTGTCACCTCCATGGAGTTCGAGACCGAGCGTGCCATGATGCAGATCCGCCGCAAGACTTCGCCCCTGGAGAAGTACATCTTCATGCAGAACATGCAGAACTCGAACGAGGACGTGTACTACCGCATGCTCATCAACCACACGTCCGAACTCATGCCAATTGTGTACACTCCCACGGTCGGCCAGGGCTGCCAGGAGTTCAGCCACATCTACAACCAGCAGCCGCGTGGTTTGTTCATTTCGGTGAACGACATCGGCCGCGTCGCCGAGATCCTGGACAACTGGCCGGAGAAGGACATTCGTGCCATTTGCTTCACGGACGGCGAACGTATCCTTGGACTGGGCGACCAGGGCGCTAATGGCATGGGCATTCCTGTCGGCAAGCTGGCGCTGTATACAGCATGTGCCGGTGTACCGCCTCAGATGTGCCTGCCGGTCGTGCTCGACTGCGGTACCAACAACGAGGAGTACCTGGCTGACCCGTTCTACATTGGTCTGCGTCAGAAGCGTGTCCGTGGTGAAGTGTTCGAACAGCTCGTAGATGAGTTCATGAATGCTGCCAAGGCCAAGTACGGCGACAACGTGCTGCTGCAGTTCGAAGACTTCGGTAACTCGACAGCGTTCGAACTGCTGCGCAAGTACCAGAACACGCACTGCACATTCAACGACGACATCCAGGGCACGGCGTCCGTTGTCCTTGGTGGTCTTTTGGCTGCTGTGCCGCTTTCGGGAAAGACTATCTCGGAGCAGACGTTCCTGTTCTTGGGTGCTGGTGAGGCTGGCACAGGCATTGCCGAGTTGATTGCCCAGGCCATCGCTCAGGAGACGGGCAAGACCGTGGAGGAATCCCGCAAGCAAATCTGGCTGGTTGACTCGCGTGGGTTGATCGTGGACTCGCGTAAGGAATCGTTGCAGCACCACAAGTTGCTGTTCGCTCACGATGCCCCGGCATGCCCTGACCTCATGTCAGCCATTGAGCAGATCAAACCTACTGCCCTTATCGGTGTGTGCACTATTGCCAAGGCCTTCAGCAAGGAGATCTGCCAGAAGATGTGTGAGATCAACGAGCACCCGATCATCTTTGCTCTGAGCAACCCCACGTCCAAGGCTGAGTGCACGGCTGAGGAGGCATACACGTTCACCGACGGCAAGTGCATCTTCGCTAGTGGCAGTCCGTTCGACCCCTTGGAGTACAAGGGAAAGCGTTTTGTTCCTGGCCAGGGCAACAACTCGTACGTGTTCCCGGGTATTGGCCTTGGTGTCGTAGCTGCCGGTCTCACCCACGTGGACGACGAGGTCATGATCATTGCTGCCAAGACGCTCGCCGGCCTAACGACTGCCGCTGACCTGGAGACGGGATGTGTCTACCCACCGCTGTCCACCATCCGCAACGTTTCGCTTAAGATCGCGGAGGCTGTTTGCGAATATGCGTACGAGATGGGCTATGCCACGGTTCCCAAGCCTGAGAACCTGACACAGTTCCTGAGCGAGTTCATGTACAAGCCGTAATTTTCGCTAGTGGTCTTAGTGTGTTTGGAAATTCAAATTGAATGCACATTTTATTGAAAACCATTCGATTGACAAAGTGGCTTCAACGTTACTCTCGATTTTGCCTCCACGTTATTCCATTGCCGTCACAGTGTCCTCAGGCAGCAACTGATCCACGAGTTTTTTCTGTTGTGCCGAAAGCTTCGTGGGGAAGCGGATCTGGTGATGCACATGCAAATTGCCGAGCTGGGACGGGTAATTGTGTACGGGCATACCTTCACTGTGGACGGTACGCACCTCAAAGGGGGTCGTCACCCTCGAGTTCGTCAGCATTACCTTGCGGTCGTCTAGGTGCTTCATAGGCTTGCTATAGCCTAGCAACGCTTCCTCGAGTGAGATCTCCAGATCGTAGTGTAGGTCGTCGCCCGCGCGGCTTCAGGAAATCATATCAAGACAGCATTGATCACAATGTCAGACGGCACAAAAATGAAGAAGTAACGATACTAAAGTAGTGTTCATACCGGAATCGGTCGTGGGGCACTTGGTGCAGACGGAAGATGACATCACCCGGCACCATACCTGGCCGCTGCTCGCTCTCACGCTCGAAGACGATCTGGTGGGTTGACGGCATGCCTCGCTCAACTTCAGCTGTGAGCACCTTATCCTCCTTAACGACCTTGTGACCATGGCAGAAGGGGCACGCCTCCTTGAAAGTCTTGCCACGTCCGCCACACTTTGGGCAAGGCTGCTGCATCTGCACCGTAAAGCCTGGTCCCATCTTCTGCTCCACTAGAACGTGACCAGTACCGCCACATTTTTTGCACGTCGTGGTCTTGCCTCCCTTAGCTCCCGTCCCGCGGCATTTGCGGCAAATGACGTTGCGTGCGAACTGCGCCTGCTTTTGAGCGCCATTGTAGAGCTCCTCCAGGGTCACAGGCACATCCACAGCTGCGTCAGGGCCACGTTGCTTGCCACCGCCTCCACCGAAGAAGGCGTCAAAGGACTGGCAGGGCGTCCAGCTGACTGTTCGTCCCTCTCCAGGCCTGCAAAGCCTTCTAAGTCGTACACCTGACGCTTCTGAGAGTCCGAGAGCACCTCGTAGGCCCTGGAGATCTCGTGGAAGCGAGATTCGGCCTCTTCGTTGCCTTTGTTTTTGTCTGGGTGATACTTGAGACTCAGTTTACGGTACGCCTTCTTAATCTGCGCCTCTGACGCCTCCATAGTGATCCCCAGCGCTGTAAAAAGCATTGCATTAAAAATGTGTTAACCCATGGATAAAAGTATACTCATGGCATTCCTGGAATGATGATTGCCCCTACTCATAAAAGTCGACATGGTCGTTCTCGTGCTGGTGCTCGTGGTGGTGGCCACCTTCGAAGCCAAAGTTGAAACCGAACGCGTTCACTTCACTCACCAGCATCAGCAGTGCTAGAGTCGCAGCCAACAGCAGCAGGAACGGGCTCCGGCGTTGAGCTCCCATGGCGATCCGCCAACTGTAGTCCACGTGGAAAATGAATCTATCGTTTTAGACAGGCTTTTGAGTGTCATCCTATCCAATAGCATATCATGCTTATTATGAAAGGCACCAAAAATGTCCACATTTCCTATTTTGTTTTGGAAAGTATAGAATTCAATAAGAGCTCAAGCTGATCCAATGTAATGGGTCTGGCCATCCCATTACATAAGGTGGTTGTGTGGGACACACCACCTTCTGGGTTCATTATGGGTAGCAGTTATCAGTTATGATATCTGTTAAATTACCGATACCCACATAAACTATTGGTATTTAATATTGGATATCTCGGTACATTCCCAACACAGATAATGGGTATGCGGTAACATAATTACTCATATGTTGACCTTGGGTTTGCCAGTTTGGTTGTCGATGTTATTTATCTCTAAATGGGCGAGTTGCTCGGTGTACTTTGAAGGCGATCCGAACACGATGAAGCCGCTTGCCATCTTGATACAACTCTTGAGTCCGCTTACTCATGTCAGTGACGGTATTTGTTGCTTCATTTTCATGCTGCGAGAGGCTCTGCCTTGAGAGTCTTTGGATAAGGTCCATCGCGGGCGGGTCGATGAATCGACTCGTGCTTGTCTACAGTAAGCTCACTGGCGACTGTAACGATGATCGTCGACAAAAATGCTACTTTAGGCCGCGGCGAAATGAGTGGGGAAACCCGAGCTCGATATCCATTCGATGGTAATGCTGCGGTCCCGTTGGTAGAGATTGCGGTCGTGTGAGTCGGGTCGTAAGCAATCGCTCGCCGAGAAGATTGAGGAATAGTTTTGCATCTGTCGCTTACCAATTTGTCGACAAGATCGTACGATTTGAGAAGGGTATGCTTGTTATACATGAAGCGTACCCAGTTGACCAGTGGACAGTTTCGACGATGCAAAGCACTCACCCTTAAAACAGCGGCTGCAAACGTCTTGTACTTTGAGTGACTGGAGGTGCCATTCCCTCGGAAGAACGCTCTAGCTTTGCGTACTCGCCGATTAAGTATCGAGCATTTTCCCGCGCTTCGTCTAACATACCTATGTCCATGAACTCGGTATAGTGGTGCACATGTGCTTTGCGGCTGTATAGCTTGTGGAAACGTGTGTGCAGGCGCTCAAACGTCTCACGGATGCAGCAGTTGTTCGACAGACACAATAGCGACGATTTTTCCTGCCCCACAGGCGCCACCGAACACACCCCTACCTTGAAGCCCTCCTGGTTCCAGTGGATCATGCGAACTTCAGACTGCAGACGCTGGATATTGGCGTTGATGTTCGACACCTCTACGTTCCCACGCATCAATAGACCGCATGCTAAGTACACGCTAGCGCGAGGGTTCGCTCGGATGAGTTGGGAATCTCTGTCGCCAGCAAGCAACAAGTGAGCTTAAGATCGTTCTGTGAGAGGCATAAACCGCAACTTACTTTTGAAACACCTCCGTGAACATTTGGTTGAGCCTTCGAGGTTGTTGTCTAGGATCAGACGTGGCAAACATGGGGCTCATGCTCGATAGCAGGAAGTGCAGCTTTGGGAACGGCACCAGGTTGGTTGTAATCTCGTTCAAGTCCACGTTTAAGATTCCTTCGAAACGCATGGAACTGGTCAAGTTCGTCAGCAACCGCGCCACAATGTTGTTCATTTCCTCGAAGGCGCTCACCCTGGAGGGTTTTTTCTGCAAGCCAGCAGCACTTCTCCTTTTCTTCACTTGCTTTGTCGCTGCCGACGGCGGTCCTTTGCCGCTTTTGTAGAGGTGCTCAAGTTCTCTTAAATCCACACTGTCGGTCAGTCGTGAGCCGTAGACTACACGTGTAGATGAATCCGCTAAGGATAAGGTTTCCATAGATGAGAGAGCTGCGGCAGTAGTCGATCCTCTGTTGATCTTTGCACACAGGTCCATCAGTGCCTCGTTCTCAATTGGCAGTACGCAGTCTGCATGCTCTGTCAGCTCGCGCAAAGCTAGCATGCTGTTATACGGAGACGTCACCACGTCATCATCTTCCGATGGGAACACAACACTCGCGAAGCGATAAACATCCGGGTACTGGTCCTCCAGTAGCCCCAAGATGTACGTCCCCAGTCCAGATCCTACAGCATTGAATGATAAGGCATCATCAAAACAACCACCTCACCATCTAGAACTCCGTAAGCAAATGACCTGTTCCACCACCCATGGAATGGAGCACGAAGAACGACTGCAACGAGTCGCAGAGCTCAACTGCCCGATGGAGTTTATCTTCCAGTTGGTCCTTGTATTGAGGACCATAGAGACAATATCCATGTGCCCTATCATTTCACACACACACAATCCCAAGTCAATAATAATAAGAGAGTTTCTTTTTTAATTGCAGTAGCTCGTAACCAATTGTTCCCTGAGCCAGAGACATCCGTGAGCAGTTGTTGCTGGTCGAAGAGCTCTCCTAAAGGCCCAGCCATGGTCTCCGCTACGGGGCCCTGCTCCATATCTACCAGAATGGCTCGAGCTTTAAGAGACTTGATGGCTGCTTGGCCATTGGCGAATGGGAGGTCCACGGACTCGGAGGATCGCGCGTCGACGTTCCGGAAGAAGCTGCTCATACTCTCGTCGAAGCGAGAGCGTTTGGATTGCTGCGGCAAAGATGGCACGGTAAGCTTTAGTTTGGCGATAAGCACCCATGTGCATATAGTACGGTGGAGACGCACGCACCTTTGCATGTTCCTCCAGCGCCAACTGCCAGAACTGCCGCCCGATCTGGTTGCCGCATTGCCCCACCTGCAGTGTGATTAACTCGCGTGGCATGGTCTCAGTTTAAGAGAGAGCAACCGGCTGGCCAGGTTGTCCATAAGTTGCTTGTTAAAGTTGCATGTCAATCAGGTCAAGGGCAAAGACCAAGGGTGTCCTGCACCCCAACGACAACCTCCGACGTGCCTCCTGTAGATTCAGTAGTCTCCAACCAAACAGATCGAAGTGCAAGGATAGCATGGTCTATCACTCAGCCAACGCTCGTCGGCTTCCCGAAGAGCGAATTCGTTACGACCACGCCGACTCACCTGAGGCCATCGTGAATGCGATTAAAACGACCCAGAGCACGAAGCTTCGCACAGCTCTCCGTCACCAATTCGGCCCAGGACATCCTCTAAACCATGTTACCTACGGGGAGACGTGCCCATCGAACTTGGAGGAAAACGGCTTGCAGATATCATCCGACAGGAACAGGCTAGGAGTGACCATGTCACGCACAAGTAGACAACCCTGAAAGCAAAGATCATGCTCTAGGCTCTCCGCCCCAAGTTCAAAGCCTTAAAATGTTGGGTGAAGCAGAGCCTGGCGAGTAAATAAGCTCTGTATTACTAGCGTGAGTGGGCATGAACGTCAGCCTACGAAAGATTGATCTACGTGCCTTGGGCCAGTGATCCGCGAAGTTGGATCCTTCAGTTGATCTGTTAGTAGTATAGTCCGGCACATTACACCGGCAGTTTTTTCATCCCGTAATTTATGGATGAGGGCAGATATAAAGCTCCTACAGCACCAGCAGTTAGGAACGACCATGCAACCTCTCGCTCAGCTTAAGCGTTTGCATGTGTCGTCCTCGATTCTGTCAGTTATGTGTGTATATATATTTATATTATTCAAGATACTTACCCAGCTGTTTTTGTTTGTAGTGACACAAGTCACAAGTTCGGTGAGACTGTTTGTTTGTCTTATGTCAGATATATGTCAAGCTTGCTTCCTCACTTATGCACAACTTCGTGTGCTCATAAATGTGTTCCTTTTGGAAGGCACCCATTGATCTCTCTGCTGGGAACGATTTGAAGCTGTAGCATCTATCCCAAGTCTTACGACCAGTGCTTTGCTCTCGTAAGCGCAGCCAGCTCCCGCCGACACGAGAACTCTAGCATTACCTAGAGCGCGCCGGAGCGTCCAAACTTAGTATTGCCAGGCACTCGATGGCCTGTGATGGAACTCAGCGCAATCTCTTGATTCGACTCTCAACTCACTTAGGTCTTTTAAAGTGTCGAGTACCGGTACACACGAAGTTCACGTCGGCACGAGTCGCTTGGCAACTTTGACAATGACGACCGACAGAGTTGTCGTCGGCACCCGTCTTCACTACATGTAGACGAGGCGCGCGACTATCTCATGTGCGCAAGCTCATCAATTTTCTTGATCAAAAGCGATGTGGTTCACGAATGGTGTCAGTCCGACACTGCCGAACTAGTACTGTGAAATGAGCTGAATCTTGTCCCGGTGATAAACAGTGGCCATGGCAGGCATGATGTCGAGTGCGTCATGGGCGGCGCCACCATTGACAGCCTTTGAAAGCACCGCGTGTACGCTCCCATGTGCACCGCCGATTTGCGCAACCAGCAAGCGATGCAACACCTTGCGCGTAGTACCGACTTCCCGGTAGCAAACACCAGCATGCCGAGCGCCACCGCAAGGTTAGGTTGGCAAGAGCTTCCACCCAGCCAGTCTGAGACTCTTAGCGAAGTGGCTTTTAGTGTAGCTCTAGATATACACCCGCATGGTGACTGACGCACTGCCCGGGTGCTGCAAGAAGCTCTTTCTTTGGCCAGGGGTTGAAACACCAAATGCACCAAGGATGGGAATGGGGACAGATCGTATCGGGAATGGGGACAGATGGTGGAGAGGTAGGGCATGCGCTGGTACGCCAGTTGACCTACGAGTCGTAGGCTACGGCTTGGTGATAATGCATGTATCCGGTAGCCGTAGCGCAATCAGTAGATATTAACCTATCGACAGCTATGCAAAATCATTCTGCAGTGTATTGCAGTAGAATTTGTACACCCAAGTAGTGATTGCGTGCGCCGAAATGCGTTATCTTCAATGTGTCAAAGCCACTTCTCGTTTAACGCGGCGACTTGGCACCATTGCAGACGCGCCGCTTTAACGCTTATAAAGCGCTGTTCGGCTGCCTCCCAGGCAGCGCTGCACAAAATGCTTCTCGCCATATTGGGCTTCATGCCACGTGACACATGAGTCGAGCCGGAGGGCGAGGTGGACCCAGGTGATGAGTCCTCCCACACTCTGATCAACAACAGACGGTCGAAATTCGGGCGGTGTGCAGGTCTTTGGATCGCAGGCTACGCGTCAAGGATGCAGGAAGCTCAGTGCTCGTCTTCAAGCTCGACCACAATGAACTAAAGCCGCGAGACGAGCTCTGGCCTGGCGACAACCGCCTAGCGAGCGAGGCAATGCCTGCCTTGATGCCCTCGAAAATTATTTCACCGCCGTCGCTGCCAATGAAATTTATCGTGAAAGACCTGACTCGGCCACGAGTCTGCTCGTTGACGCATCCTCTTCGTGTACAGGGCGCGAGATCCGGAGCTTGAGGATGGCAGCACACCTGCCTATGGCCGGTCCACGGCAACATGATGCACCCTCCGTCGAGCCCGTCTCCAGTCCATAACCCGCTGAAGACGAACGTGATCGCAAGCGAGTGTATGCGACTCGTCCACGCTTTGACCCATCTTGGAATAAAGTTGCATCTCCGTTCCGGAAGTCGCCGCTCGCTTGCCGTCCAGCTGCTTCACAAGGATCACTTGACGTCTCCATTCACTTTTCAATTGACCGCATCGAGCGTGGATCCACTTCAGGGCGCCAACATCAGTGACCAACTTCCTTTCGACGATGATGTCACTATTGTCTCAGCCGCTATCGCCGACCAGCAGCAGCAGCAGCAGTAGCAACAACAACCACGCATCAGCTGGCATGTTCTTTAACCCGTACAGTTCCACATCGTCACAGATGCCCAGTGGCGACGACCAGCAGCAATCTCCATCAACACCACAGTCCAAGGAGCGTCCGTTCCTGTGCGAAGAGCCCGGCTGCGGCAGACGCTTCAACCGCAAGTTCACGTTGAGTGAGCATATGAAGACTCATACGGGTGAGAAGCCGTACGTGTGTCCGCTGGCGGAGTGCAGCAGACGCTTCAGCACGTCTGGCAATCTCGCGCGGCACAAGCGCCTGCACGCATCGCTCAAGCCGTTCGAGTGCGATATCAACGGCTGCAAACGGTCATTCCCCAGCCAGGAAAAGCTGGATCATCATATTAAGATCCACATGGGCAGGAGGACGCACATGTGCCGCATGCCAGGGTGCACTAAGACTTTTAGCACAGCTGGAAACCTCACTCGTCACATCAAGAACCGCCACCCAGAATTGGCCCAGAACACGTTCTCGTCCTACCAGTACACCCATATGACTCCCGTTCATCATCGGCCAGCGACTCCTAGTGACATGTCATCACCTCACTTAACCGGTTCGAATGGGGTCATGCTCAAACTCGAGTCTGTATCGCCAGTGTTTTCGCCTGACTCGGTTGAGATGGCGTTCCACGATGAGCTTTCTACGTTTCAAGCGACCTATGAATCGACGCAGTTCGAGCCTTCAAGGCCTCAAGGCACGGACCACTGCCAAGGTATGGGCGACGCTACAGTGACGGATATTAGTCGCTGCAGCATGAGTGTGCTGGACGAAGTGATCGAATTCGAGCTCGCTAAGAATGTTTAAAAGCTTGTAAGCTTAGGGTTTAAATGTGTAACAGTGTGTCAATTTGGTCGTAGAGCAGTAGACTTTCGCCAACAGCAGCTCCGTTCGCTATAACGACGATCGCCGCCAGGAAATTCCTGAGGAAACGTCCTTTGAGGGCGACCAAGCGTGTGACAGACAGACTTGATGATGCGGGGCCTCTAGGACAGCCACGTCAGCTCCTGATATCCGGAGGATGTTGCTCAAGTGCAACACAGTTTGCAGTTTGCGTTGTGGCACCATCGCAAGCGATTCTGCGATGCCAGGGCTTCAAGTAGTGTGGATATTTGGGCTTGAAGTTCGCCAAGAAGGCAGATCACAACACGCCAACTGCAAGTGCGTGGGAACGAGCCATCGGAGAAAGGCAGCACGACTTACACTGCAATCGCACAATGCGCTACTCTACAACTTGGAGCTTCCCGGCGCATGTGCGGCTCTGAGTTCCCCTATGACTTGTCAGCCCTGCCGTCAATGCCTGTCAACCAAGCAATTGTACCATTTTCGTGGTACTTTCAGTGTACCATTTTAGTGGTACCAGTGTTGTACGAAATCATCAAACGTTTGTACATTCATGCCACCGACTGGATCCGATCTGACTGACTTGTCACTTCAGATAGTTATGAGAGGATTGCGTGTCGTCACTTGCTGCTGGCGGTGGCTCTGCTGCTCATCGGGCTCTGCGCGGCCGACAACGCCCCGTTGACTCCTGCTGTTAGAGGCCAAGACCACCACGATGCAGAGCCAATTGCAACCCCTAGAGTGCTACACGAACACGAACACGACCACGACCATGATCATCACGACCACGACCAGAACCTTGATCATGACCATGGCCACGACCACAAGCAGCAGACGATGAAGAAGAAGTCACGAACCGAGCGTTTCTCCCCGATGGTGTGGGCTGAAGCTCTTTTCGCCACTGCACTAGTGGGCGCTGCGCCTGTTCTGGTGTTGCTGGTGGTGCCTCTAGGAGTTGGCAATCAGGAGAAGCAGCAGCCTCTGCTGCGCGTGTTCCTGAGTTTCGCAGCTGGGGGACTTTTGGGTGACGCACTGCTGCATCTGTTGCCTCATTCACTACCGGAGGGTCATAATCATGACCATGACCATGACCATCACGAGCACGAGCACGAGGGACACTCGCACTCGATGGCAGATCTCTACGTTTGGCTCTGGACACTCGCTGGAATACTGGCGTTCCTGATGCTGGAAAAATTTGTCCGTGCGCAAACTGGAGGCGGCCATGGGCATTCGCATGGACATTCACACTCGTCAGCGTCAATTCAAGACGACAGCAAGACTTCGAGCTCTAGCAACGCGACGACTGCAAGGAAGCGTACGGTGTTCAAAGAGGGAAAGGGTGACACGGAAGAGCCGCTTGCTAACGAGGAGTCTTCAAGCTCCTTGGTGCACGGGAAGAAGCCTATTGCGGCTGCAGGTTATCTGAATCTGGCAGCAGATTTCTCGCACAACTTCACGGATGGGTTGGCTATTGGTGCCACGTTCCTTCGTGGAACAGGGTGGACCACGACGGTCGCTATGTTGCTGCACGAGCTGCCTCACGAGATCGGCGACTTCGCCATTCTCATCCAGTCGGGGTTCACAAGGCGTGAGGCGATGGTCACACAGCTAATTACAGCTATTGGGGCTATGATCGGCACAGTTATTGGTTTGCTCATGGAAGGCTCTGGGGACTCGAGTTCCATTTGGATCTCGCCATTCACAGCTGGTGGATTTATCTACATCGCATGCACCAGCGTGATGCCTGAGCTGCTGGAAGACTGCTCTCTCGTCCAGTCCCTTAAAGAGGCAGCCGCCATGTGTGCTGGCATCGGGCTCATGGCGCTTATCGCACTGAGCGAGTAGGAGCTGAAAACCATAACTGGACTACGTAAGTACTACGGCAGTGATCATCCTTACTTGTAAGAACCCGAAAGGCGTAAAATGCCGATGTTGTTTGTTTTGTTAGGTCGTTTATGGCGGCGCTCCTCGATATACAAATGCATGACATGCAGGCTAACCAGCGCAGAGCACTTGCATCCTTTAGCCTGATCGTCCTTGACCACAGCTACTACGAATCAACCTGCTCCACGCACAATCAACGACTTGCTACCTCGTTGCTGTTTTCGTAATGCACATCCTCTCGCCTCCCGCTGACAAACTCATGCATCGTCGCCTTCCTTCTTCTCATCGCCATCCGTCGGACTATAGCCACTTGCTGTCGGGTTGTAACCCTCCGTCGGGTTGTATTCTGGAGAGGCAGGGCTGTAACTAGGTGATGTCGGGCTGTAAGCAGGAGATGTCGGACTGTACGCTGGAGACGTCGGGCTATACGCTGGTGAAGTCGGAGAGTAAGCAGGAGACGTGGGCGAATATGCAGGCGACGTCGGCGAGTACGCGGGCGATGTCGGCGAATAGGCTGGTGACGTTGGACTGTACGCAGGAGACGTCGGCGAGTACGCAGGCGTGTAGGCCGGAGAAGTGGGGCTGTATGCCGGACTCGTAGGACTGTATGCCGGAGACGTCGGGCTGTAAGCCGGGGACGTCGGTGAGTACGCAGGCGAAGTTGGACTGTACGCAGGCGATGTCGGACTGTAAGCTGGTGACGTGGGCGAATAAGCTGGAGATGTCGGGCTATAAGCCGGCGATGTGGGCGAGTAAGCAGGTGAAGTTGGGCTGTAAGCCGGAGAAGTTGGGCTGTACGCTGGCGATGTCGGCGAATACGCAGGCGATGTCGGTGAGTATGCTGGAGAAGTCGGTGAGTACGCAGGCGACGTCGGACTGTAGGCTGGCGACGTCGGGCTGTACGCAGGTGACGTGGGACTGTATGCCGGAGAGGTTGGACTGTACGCAGGCGAAGTTGGGCTGTATGCTGGAGACGTCGGACTGTAAGCAGGCGACATCGGACTGTACGCAGGCGACGTGGGGTTCAACGGTGATGCTGGACTGTGCGCGGGCGATGCCGCCATAAAACCAGGAGAAGCTGGACTTGCCATAGGCGAGAAGGCACCAGCAGCTGGCGAAAATGAGCCACCGCCAGGACTGAATGGCGATGATGCAGAAAACCCGGGCGTCGATGCAAATGGGGTCGACATCGGCGTGCCTGGTCCCTGGTCTGGACTTCTCCATTCATTGTCAAGACCCTGCATAACCTGCTGGATTTCCGAGGCTTCGTATTCGATAGCGTTTGCGAGCTTCTTAGCGTCAAGCACCAAGTCCATGAGGCCCGTTCCAAGCGGAGCCAACTGACCAAGCATCACATTCTCAGACACACCGGTCAACGGATCTCCCTCTGAGAACATTGCAGCATCCATCAAAATTTCCACCGTCTCCTCAAAAGAACACCGCACGAGCGGGCCGGAATCATCGCGGTTAATACCGTGACGGGTGATGGCCATGAGGTGGCCACGGAATGTCATCACATCACACAGACAAGCCAGATGCCGGTAATTCACATAGGCACCATCAAAGGAAATCACTTGTCGAATTTCGTTCAGAAGCGCACGGCGAACGGCCTCAATACCCAGGACTTGGATGATTTCCACAATATCGTTCGAAATCGTTCGGGTGGAATCAACCTGCGGATAGCACATGACATCCAATAGATTTGTACCATCTGTATCGAGCATCCACTCGTTCATCATCTTGAATCCAACATCGTCAAACCAGTGTGTCGATGGACCTTCGCGAATATACACCTTCCTCACACCTTCAATGCCGCGCAGTTTCATCTGCGTCAGCATGTTGTGTTCCACACGCTTCAGGAACGTATCATCTTCCTGGCCTACAGCGGTATCTCCCGTGCGTTGCAATTTCTCCTCTTCGTCACTCATAATGCGAATGCGCAACACAAGACGATCAGCGTTATCATCTGTAAAAATACACGACAAATCCTGACCATACTCAGACTCCACTTGCGCGGCAATCTCGCGCATCGTCAGTTCTTATCTGCCATCATCTTCGGGTTCAACTCAATACGAAGTAGCCATGGGGAGCGAGCAATCGGTGTGTCTTCGTCGGGCATTTCGTAGTATGTGGCCACGAACTCCTGGTCTTCCTCCACAACTGTGTTCATCGGGTCGGGATCGTAGTAGATCGACGTATTAGCTGTCACATCAGCCAACGTTGTATATTCTAGCTGGGACTGAATAAATTTCGCCTTATCAGCATCGTGTGCGCAGTCGGGTGTCAAGAAGATACGTAAAGATGGCGTCCGCACATCTTTGGCAATGTTCATAATTTCTTTCAGGCGCGGCACACCAAGCGTCACGTTTTTGCGGACACACCGGCGTAGTGGAATGTGTTCAGTGTCATCTGCGTTGCCGGTTCACCAATCGATTGTGCACCCACAACACCAGCCATTTCGCCGGCGGACACTAACGCACTCGTGAATTTAGACTCAATCTCACCAATTAGCCATTCAAACGCCGTCTCTGTCAAACGATGCTCCAACGTGACACACTTAGACGCCAACGTCGATCGTAACAAGATTTGGAAGAAAAGCGTTGCGTTCTCCTGCGCCTCAATACTCAAACGGTCATCACCCTGAACAACAATGATCTTCTTGCACAGCTCTTTCACGCCTTCAATAATGCGGGAAGGGTGAAGGCTAGATGGCTTCTGCATGTCAACGCTGAATAGTTGCTGGGCATTTTCCACCAAGCGCCGAATGTTAACTGGGATTTGAGCTGCATTGTCAGACTCCTGTCCTTGACCACGACTTGCCAAAATGACGCGAAGATTAACACGGTCCTTCTGTAGCTGCGCTAGCTCATCGCGCAATAGCTGCTGTGTCCGCTGGTTCGTCCGAATATCCTTAATGATATCGGGCTCGAGGTACAGCTGGTCTGGGCACTTAGGTACACAACCAAGCTCTTCATTCGAAGGGTCAAATACATACTTCTTCTCGAACTCTGGCTTGTTCAATCGGTGCGACTCGAACCGCTGCTTCTCGACCCACACGGCGTCCATACCATCCTCGCCATAAAGGAATTGAATGATTTCGCCTTGCGCATTTCGAACCGTACCATCGTATCTCGTCATAACGGACTCCATAGCCTTCACCAGTCGGCGCTGAATGTATCCCGTTTCAGCGGTCTTGACAGCTGTATCAATCAAACCTTCACGACCACCCATGGCGTGGAAGAAGAACTCCTGTGGGGTCAGACCCTTCAAGTACGAATTCTCCACGAAACCACGACTTTCGGGGCCCAGATCGTCTTTGCCGTAGTGCGGAAGTGTACGATGGTTGAAACCGTACGGGATACGTTTACCTTCGACATTCTGCTGACCCACACAAGCAATAATCTGCGAGATGTTAATAAAGGAACCCTTGGAACCAGACGTCACCGTAGCCTTAATGTTGTTAGTCTCATCCAGACTGCCCTGTGCTTCGCGACCAGCTTGATCACGCGCAGTATTTAGCACAATATTAACCAGGCCTTCAAACGACTCAACCATGGTTCGGCCAGGTTGGGTCTCTAGTTTTCCCTTCTGGCCACGTTGAACCAAATCGTGCACTTGCACTTTGGCTTGGGTAATGATATCAACAATAGTCTTCAAAGTTGACACATCGGCAATAGTATCACTCACTCCCACAGTAAAACTGCGACCCACCAGCCAGTTGTTTACTAATTGCTGAATTGCACCCAACAATCGCTTTGTCTCGTCGTGACCCTTCTCAAGCATCGTAATGTGAATCAAACCACCAGCTGATGAACCAATGATTTTTTATCAATGATACCACACAGCAGTTCGCCCTGTTGGATAATCACACGAGAGTCGATAGGAGACAAGTCCGAAAACTTCTCCTTGCTGTTGTGTGTGGACGAGAAACCAGTGAAATTAATCTGCGGAACAATTGTCGAGAATAACTGCTTACCCGTCCAGATTGGCGTGTACTTGCCCAGTTCACCTTTCTTCGGTACCATAATGGCAGGGGCTGGGACCTTACCATTCCAGTTCGAGACCCACATCAGAAGGTTCATAACAACATCCTGCTGTACGAAAATATCACGCTTCGTAAACTTTTGCGCACCCAGCAGCGAATCTTGCACAATACCCATCACAGGTCGGTTGCTCTGTGGTGTGATAATCACCTTGTGCACCATCATAAGCTCCTGCGCTTCAGCGCGAGCAGTCATGGACTGCGGGACGTGCAGGTTCATTTCATCTCCATCAAAGTCAGCATTGTACGGAGATGTTACAGACAAATTCAGTCGGAAAGTTGACCAGTCAAACACCTTCACGCGATGTGCCATAATGGACATCTTGTGAAGTGATGGCTGCCGGTTGAACAGCACCAAATCGTCGTCACGAAGATGCCGCTCCACGATCCACCCACACTTCAGCGCAAGGTCTGATTTGTTTTTAATGTAGCGCAAATCAATGCGGTTACCATCTTCACGGATAATGTACTTCGCACCGGGTGCTCCAGCGGACCGTTAGCGATTAACTGGTGCATATAGTTCATGTTGAACGGCGTTACGCGTTCCGGCACAGTCAAATTCATCGCGATCGATCTCGGAACACCAACTTGATCAATAGCAATGTTAGGGTCAGCGGTGATGACAGTACGCGCCGAAAAATCGACACGCTTGCCCATTAGGTTACCACGAATACGACCCTCTTTACCGCGCAAACGCTGTCGCAATGTTTTGAGCGGTTTGCCGGACCGCTGCTGAGCTTGTGGGAGGCCAGGCTGCTCGTTGTTTAGAAAAGTGGCCAAATGGAACTGAAGCAGTTGTTCAAACTGTTCGATAATATGAGATGGTTCACCTTTGCGCACGCAGTTGAGAAGCGCCAAGTTTGCTTTCACAATAGACGCTAGGTTGTGCGTCAAGTCATCTTCACCACGCGCCATACCATCAATAGCCACGGACGGACGAACGTGCGGCGGCGGCACTGGCATCAATGTCATGATGAGCCAGTCAGGACGAGCCCAACGCGGGTCCAGGCCTAGCGCAAAGCAGCCTTCATCTGAAATGTTCTTGAAGATCGACAACACTTTGGCAGCAGGCAAATTCTGCTTGCGGTCGCCAGATCCAGGCACATCCTCCATCTGCTCAGGGAACTCAACAAGTAGCTTGATGCCTTGTTTGCGGTACTTCGGTTGAAGTCCACCACAACCACCGTGACCGCCCTCCTTGGGCTTGGACTTGTCATCCAGTCCTCCCTGAAGACCAATGTTCAGATCCTCGCGCATTTTCTCCATGTCTGCCTCCTCACCGTACTCACACATGCTCTTGTTGCTACAGATCTCGTACACTGCCTTGAGACGACGCTTGCCGTTTTTAATCTTCATCGCCGATCGGAATCGGTGGTCTCGTTCATCACTCAGAACCTTCGAACAGTGAAAGCATACGGAGCGCAGAATCTTCAGCACTTCCTTGATGAATCCCAAATGGTACATGGGTCTGGCCAATTCAATGTGACCAAAGTGTCCAGGACAGTCGTTCACTTTGCCGCCACTGCCGCTGTAGGTGCCTAAATCAAGTCAATAAACAGTGTCACTAAACTGAAATAAAGAGACCCCCTTCCATACAAAAAGGAATAGAGGGAGGGGGGGTAATATACTAATCCCTAGCTAATCCACGTACAGTCGCAGGTTTTACAACGCGCACGGAAGTCGCACGTGCCCATTCGAGGGTCTCCAATGCCTCCAATCACTGGATGGCCATTCAGATACGTCTCTGGGCGAGAGATTCCGTCTGGGATGATACGGTCATTGACTTTGGTCTGTTTAGTGACAGACATGGCACGGATCTCCTCTGGACTGAACACGCCAAACTGCAGGTACTTGACCCGACGCAGGCGCGCACTCGAGTACGAGAACTGCGTGGACGACATGGCTGCTGTTGCTTCTGTCTCTTCCCCTCGATCTCTTAGACGCCTAAGGTTGATGCGGTGGCAGATATCCACACGAGTGTTCGCCTGAAAGCCACTCGCACTCACTCACTAATAGCCCGCGCTGTCAACCAAGCGGAGATTTCGCAAGTGACTGGGGGAGAAGCGATTTTGGGGCGAAACGATAACTACATACCATTGGTGGAAATTTGAAAATCGTTTGCGATTGGTAGAAAAGATGTTGTAAAGTCCGCACGTGAGGACTTAGCAGATTGGCTATCTATCTGCGACGTGTGACGAAGAATGATCTTATTTTAGCGGCCTGCGAACTCGCCAAAGTCGGTGAAAGAATATTTCGGATAGCTGTGGGCGTCTTCGTCGTCCGAGTTCATGTGGATAGGAGACAGCTCACCTACCAATGCCTTAAGGTCCAGCGCGCTATACAACTGGGAGATCAGTTCATCGGTGCTGACTTCGAGCCCCTCGGGTGATGAAACACTCGAGCAGTCGAGAACACGACCAAAACTTGATAACTCGCTTGTGGCCACCGTCTCGTCCAGTTGATTGGATACTCGGTGTTGGGCTGCTGGACGCCGTGAAATGCGTGGCTTGAACGTGCATTCTTCCAATTGCTGCTCTTGAACAGCTTTCTTCTCCCAAGCCAAACGTCTGTCTCGCTTCTCTGCCCAAGTCATGCACCGCTTGTAAAAGGCTGAGCTAGAACCCCTGCTGGCATCTTTGCCCAATCTATCAACACCATCGTCCAGAGTATCCCACGCCTTTTGATAGAACGGATTCCGAAATGTGCACTCGACCATTGCCATCGTTTCTTGCACCTGTCTCTGCTGGATGTGCTTCGCATCGTTGCCTTGCTTCCATCGTAAATGTCGCTCGTAAATGTCAGCAGCATGTTTCCTGCTGACACGCGACTGCACTGTACATCCGCAGAGTCCTTCTGGGTTTCTTTCCTCCGCAGCAGCCACATCGTAGAGGGCTTTTGGGGGCAGGGTTTTGTTTTCGCTTCGCTGCGAGCTTGCGGCTTCGAGCACTCATCTTTGGCTCTTTCTGTTGGAGTTAAGAGAGCGAATGCATACCAAACAATCAGTAGTGGCAAATGTGAAAGCAGCGTAAAATGGCAGCTGACTCACCCGCAAGTTCTCAAAGTGTCGCTCCCGCTTCTCGTTCAAAAGTACTTGCTTTTGTTTGTATTTCGTCTCCATCCCGTAAAGACGTTGTACCGTGTCTGCAAAGTCCCCATTGTATACTTGTTGATCACGCTTCGCTTGTGAAGCAGTCTTGCCTGGGTGAGGATTACGATCGTTGTTACTTTTCAGCGAGACGTCTCTCTTAGACAACTGGTAGAGACGTTCATGCACTGAAATCCTCCTCCGGCGCTGAATGTTTACCGAATGAGGAGCCAAGCGAGGTGGACCGCCTGTAGTTGCTCTTTCTCGGCTGACCGCTTCCGCTCTTCCTGTTGATACTGGTAGATAAGTCCAAGCAAATGAAGTCGATCTTCTACTTTGCATAGTGCGACGTCATCCTTCCTCTTTGTGAACAGAGACAATGAACGTCTACTAATGGATGGCTTGCCCACGCACGACTCCTCCTGTAGAGCAGTAGCGTCTCTCATACAGGCAAGTTTGCTTTCCTTTTCGTGCTTCCATGCCATTAGATGCGAAACACTTCGCGGGATGCATTTTGACCTCTGTAGAGGCAGAAGTATTAATACATAACAGCATATAAATGATGCGTGATATACAGGTCATACGCTGCGCAATGGAGAAAATACTGTACCCGATTAATGCGTGGCATTGCCATGACGTCCGTTTCCTCTTTGACCACGAGAGACTGACGAAGTGTCTCCTTCTTCTGCTGATTCTTCAGCAGAAACTGCTTCATGCGTGTCTGGAAGTCCGGCTCAAAAGTCGCGCTCCGCCGAAGTAGCTTTTCCGAAGTCTTGTTGATCCGAATCCCAGAGGGATAACTGCCTCGGCGGAGGTTATCTTCAACCGGTAGTTCGATGCATTCATCAATCGAAGAGATATCTTTATCAGTATTGCTCAGCGATGATTCAGTATGACCACGACAGTTCATCACAAAATTTGATTCCGGATGGCACGGCTGCTTCTGCTCTAGTGGTGGCGATTGACGCAATGGCACCACTGCAGCCTCCAGACTGCCTTCTGGAGAGTACATGGAGTCCTCGCCGGAACTCAGCTCCGATGGTGCGACTCCTATTAGCTCCAGCAACCGGTCGTTCCGAATCACCCCTTCTGCGGCGCAACTGGTGGAAACACGACTTCCTCATCCTGCCCTTCTTGCAGCATTTTCTGCAGCAACTGCTTGAGCGCGAGCACTTCATCACGTGTCCCTGCAAAGAAGCAAACCCGTACCCAGTGAGCCTTATATCTCTTCCACAACACAGTACAGTAACATCTATGAACACTCTACCTTGCTCTCGTGTCTCCATCGCCGTATGGTGCCAACGTCTTCCACAGTTGAAGTTGTTATAAATAACTGCCCAAAAATATCCGCCAATCTTTTGCCTCGTGCAGACTCAAAATCCACCAATCAGGTGCATCGGTAGCTCTTCGCATCAGGATACGGTATTTGAAGATGGAATGAGACGGGATTCCGCGGATATTTTGCAGGAGATAGCTGTTCTCCTCGCTCTATGTATCTCCTTTTCCAGCGAATATTTCTGACGATAGATTCGCTGCAATCCAGTCCTATGTTGACGTGCCATGTAATTCTCACATGCGACAAAATTGTAGCGCCAATGATGCAGTCTGCATCATCTTGATGTTAGCTTTGTAAGATATAAATCATGAGCTCCACTCGAAAAGGACACGTCTACAAGATCATCTGCACTAAGAGCAATGATGTGTACGTTGGGTTCACATTCAACGCTCCTCGTACTCGGTTCGCTTCTCACAAGTCCAGTTGGGATGGATGCAAGGGTCTATTCGTTTACGATTGCTTCAGTCGATTCAAGTGGAGCGATCTGAAGATGGTTGTGATTGAGACGTATGACGTTGTGGACAAGATGCATCTTGAGATGTATGAGCAGCTGTGGATCAACAAGCTCCGAGCGGTGAACAAATCTCCTTCGTTCTCGATACTGCGATCGAAGAAGGGTTCCTCACAGACATACTCAAAGAAGATAGCGCGCCAAGCTAGATTGTCTAAACAGTCGAACAAGTCACAAGTCGGCCCATCAGAGACTCGAAAAGACTTTGAGGCATGGTTTGCGAGCTGTGATGACGCTCTGACTTGCTTCTTCAAGTCCATGTGAAGTACTCTCTTTTTTGACACACAACATCCATTGTTTATGGGGTTATCTCTATAGGGCGCTTAAATACTACTCATTGAGATGCAATCATAACGCTACGATACGGGTGACTGATTCACGGCGCACAGACGATAGCGTCAAATGAAGATTCGACGCAATGGCTGGCCATTTAAACGAGTCCGTGGGAGATTGTTCTCTACCGATCGCTGCGCTTTCGTATCCGTGAGGTAATACGTCGTGGCGATATATCGCTCGGCATTGTTGAATGCAGCTTGAGCAGCATCTTGCATGAAACCATCGCATTGGAGGACACCCAGCGTCAATGTAATAGCGCCGAACTGATCTGGTCTATTTGGCGCGAGCAGCACACGCCCACAGCGACCACCTGCCACTTGGTGGAGCTCATGAACGAGATCGTCTGTGAACGAGTTGACCGTCATCTGTGGGGGTCGTATCTGCAACCAACCCGGCGCACGGGCTGGGTTCTGAGCATTCGCTGCCACCACAAACGCGTTCAGGTTGTCCATGCCCCAGCTCAACACGAAGCCCGGATCGTCGTCATCAATTTGGATCGACGAAAGATATTCATTCAGCTACGTACAGCAAGCACCGTTAATATCATGAGTTTCGCGATTCAGTAGTACGTACTCACCACTGGGATTGCCGCGCGGAGGGAAAACATGTTACGCAGCCTCTCGTCGAACGATTCAGCCGAGACGAGCGCGCGCGAAGGAGTAGACTTCATCCGCTTTGTCTTGCGCTTCCACCAGTCTGCAATGTGACGTCTTGTGCCGCTCGCTCATACTCCGTTCTTTCCGCTCGCTCTGTCGCTTTCTCCTCTCACTTTCTCAGATTGAAGTGCCCCAAGAACATTCTCACGTGATGTGTACCACATCATAAAGATCATCACTCACGCATCACCACACTAAATCAATAGAATACTCGGTACCAGTTCTGTACGGATCGCACGTTGATAACTGGTACAAACTGTTATCAGCTAAAGCAATAGATACGATCGCAGCGATCACTAGACGATATCTCGGTGATTGTAATGAACAGTCTATGCCGTTTGGCCAATTTAGGTGCACATTTTCGGTGCCGCTGGTGCAGCTTAGGTGCTAGTGATTTACTACACGTACGAGTACTAGAAACCGTATGGGTTACAAAATATATATGGTGCACCATAATCTGCACCTTTACTCTTACTTCTTAGGAAAAAAAAGAGATAGATCATGATCGATTGATTAATCATTATCAAAAAAAAAAAGAAGAAAAAATATAAAAGTTTCGGCAAAAGGTGCAGCAAAATAAGCACCATATATATTTTGTACTCCATAGAGTGCATAGGACTCTCATATCATCAGAATCACTTGCACCGGAGATGAACCTGGTGCACCAAAAATCTGCACCGCGCACAACTATCAATATACGATCACGAGATCGATAACGATTACACATGAGGCGTCTAATCAGTTGCTGGACGAACTACTGATGAGGATACCTTAATAAGACGATTACCCATAACTACAACACATCGAACGCCATTGATGTGTTTATCCTTGATATAGTTCATAGCATTAGATTGTTTCATAATATTATCTCCGCTCGCATTACACCATCCCTTGTACGCATAATAGAGCTCGCCTTGTTTGATGAAATATTCGTTATTTACATCCTTCTCATTATAAAACACTGCATGGAAATCATCATAAGACCCAGTCAGCAACTCATCGAAGTATTTAGAAATCGAATTCGCCGACGCGGCAGCCATCTCTAAAAGAGCATCGGTCTTCAACGCGCTCAACGATCCTCGATGAACATTGATCTCATTCATCAGATACGTGTATAAGGTATCGATGAAGTCTTGGTCGTCCAGCGCTGCATACAACGGAGCATAATAGCTCTTACCTTTACAATGCTGAGCACCAAATCGCATAACTGTAAATCTGCGACCTTGTGCGTTGATCGACATGATATTATTGTTATTGCTCGATATGATTAGCTCAAGATGGTTGGCTACAGTGATCGTCTCTTGGTATAGCGGCTTTACGCTCATTGTTGTGTCGGTAATGATACTCTTGAGCGTCTCGATCATAGAACTGTAATCAGCTCTCTTTTCCGCGACCTCGTTCACCAAAACTAGCTTTTTACCGACCAGATGAGCAACTCGGTCTCCTACGACTCCTTTGAGCGATCCTGAATTGTATGTTGTATTGCTCTTACCGATGATACGAGCAATAATATCCATCAACAGGCTCTTTCCGGTTCCTTCTTCTGGAGATAGGAATACGAGAGCAATCTTGGTCTTATCGTTCTTGTATTGGCAGATATGAGCAAGCCATTGAAGAAACCATTCATATAGCTCCACTGACTCTTTACACGCGACCTCGCGAAGAAAATTAAAGAAGTAATCAAGCTTGCTATAATCTGGCTTCTCAATAATGCTTGCATTGTATGGTTTAGCAAGATTGAATTTGCTAATATCATCGACTGGTTCGAAGCTCGTAAGCACTTGGTTGTAAATATGAAAGTACCCAGATACATATTTAAATACATTATCTAGGCTTTTGATAGATACTTCTCTCGATTCTCATCGTAATACCGAATAATAACATTCTCGAGTGGTTCTTTAGCAGCGACCTGGCTATCACTAGTCGGATCTTCTCGTAGCCAATATTTGCCATCAAGCAAAACCACATAGTGATTAATATGAATTGCTACGTATCTAGCTGCATCCGAAAGAGACTCAAATTGCAACTCCGCTAGATACTTCTTAAATTCAATGAATGATCTCTGGGCAATTTGATAAGGATGATTAGTTTGTAATGGCTCTACATACTTCTCTGCCCATCTGATTGACGCAGCGTGTTATCGCTGATCGCATTTCTAATATAATCGATACCGATACCAGTCAAATCACTAATATCAGAGGCTGCTTCATGATCTAGGAATGCTAGTCTATCGGGTCGCTCGATATCCTCTTTGTCCTGCTTAGTGTTCTTTTTGCTCTGCTTCTGTTCAGAATAGAAGCAGATAGACTTAACGTCCTTCCCCAAGCGGCGGCACTTGTAGAATGCTGATCTTGTTTCAGGGTTTGCAACTATAATAAGCGTATTGTCGTTATCATGTACTCTATCACAGAAACTGCAATGACTTGGCAGCATTCGAACGCACTCAATGAAATTGTTCTTGTGTAAACCAGTAAGAGCGAAACCATCGAACCATTTGGCATCTCCAGCAATAGAATTGATTACTTTTTAATGAACTCATCTGATGCCTCTGAGTAGAATGTAGACTGCTTATTCTGGTTTATAGATATCTGATGTTCATATTTATTGAGTGCGTTAGACGATACACGAACAGAGTGATCAAGATAGTACTCCTTTCGGGTATCGTTAATGTTCCAATCGATAGATGATGAATCAATTAGTGGTTTGCGGTTTACTGTCTCTGATCCAATACGAACATTAGCTGCCTTGATCAATTGATGTCCGTTTTGTATGACCCAGAAATCGATAAGCTCTTTTTATTACCGTATGGAGCAGCGTCAACGATAGATTGCTTCTGAGCAACTAACTCAAGAAACGCTTCAAATTCGTCTTCATCTTCGATATCTATTTCATCGTACTTGCTATACTCGTTATAGTAATCTAGTTGATACGATGCAATTTTTACAATCTCTTCAGCGATGGTCTTCATTGCATTGATATTGTCAACTAAGATGTTCGTGAATAGATGCAGACTATACTTTAATTTACCATCTATAATACGATTGCGTCGATCATAGCTAACGCTGAACTCATTACAAACTCCTTTAATCGATTGAATCGCGATCTTCGTTAGAAGTTTAAAATAATTCTTCATGCGATAACAGTCATGTCGTTCAATCGGATTCTCTGGTTGACGTGTAAAGAGAGACATCCATTTGTATGATGATTCAACCTTGAGATCAATGTCCATAAAGAATCGGTATCGACACGAATCGATGAATACCTCATGAATGTTGTATTGTCCATGAGTCGCAGCCCAATCGGCAACGGATTGAACATCTTTTGATGTCCATACAAATATACGAGTATGCTCGTCGAATTCAACTCTATAGCAGTTGGTGTATGAACATTGATATACTCACTGTCATACTCTTTAGTGTCTTTTGTACAGACGATATGTAATATCAGCACTGAGATCTATTTTGGCTCGACTGATAAAATCGACTGGAGATAAACTCGTGATGATATCTTCATCGACATCTTCCTCAACGTCAATCTCCTCAGCGACAGTCAAATCGTCGTCAGATTCGATAGTGTCTTCATCGGACTCGGCGACAATCGGCTTATCCTCGATAACAACCTGATTCTTAATCTGTCCACGATGACGGTAGCAGAACGCTGATCCGTTGTATAGGTTGGTGCTCTTGCATTCAGTAATTCCGCACGTGCTTAGGTATATGTTTACTTTGACTTGTTCGTCAGATATATTGATGATTATATATATATATCAAAGATAATATTAATTATGTCCTTAATTTAAACAGCAAAAACAATCAAAAAAATAATTGATAGATACTACCACGGCATTACTGTATCGGGATTCTCCTCAATGAATTTCTTGTGTTTCATTGTCTTGGTATGAGATATCACATTCGGTTTTGCTATCGTGCTCCCACATGGACATGTTAATTGTATTTTAGCTCGTCTAGTGTAGTTTTCTCGGCTCTTCACATTGTAGTAATCGGGATCGGTCTCACTCTTCTTTTGATAATGCTTCTTGCGAGCAGCTTCAGCTTTATCGAGATTGGCTGCATTGTATTTGCGCATATAATCTCGGAAATATGCATTCTTCTTTTCACGGGCAGATTTAAGCTTCTCGAATAGCTCGATGTCAATAGGAGATAGTTCGGTCATTGTCGATATGTATATATTGGTATAGATAAATATTCAAATGAAATTAAAATTCACAAAACTATCTACAGAAACCGTAATCGTAAATATTAATTATGATCGATTTATATACTGTGAATTATAAACACATGATCTCGAGCGAAGACGCAACGAAGCTCGGCTATAGCCCAATTAATCTATTAAATATATGTTTTAAACGCAGACTGAGTAGATTCGATACAGAGGGCTTCACTCTAAAACAGGCGATATGCTATCTAGAAGAGCATCAGCTTCGATCATATGATGTCTGCTCTACTCATAACTACTATGTCTTCCAACAACGAATACTAATAAAAGACTCAATCGTATTTCTATACAGAAAGCATAATGCTATCGTTTATGTGTATCAAAAGTACAAGTATGATGCTATTGCAGACGATTTAGACAAAAAATAGGAATTGAGCTCTAATCTTCGATGATGATATCATCGCGTCTCTGTAGAGCATATTGATGACCCATTTGATAGCCGTGTAGGAGCTGCTCATGCATCTTGACACGATCTGCCTGTGTTGCTCTTTTATACTCGTCTGTGTTTTGAATGTCCATTTCCCAGATGTGTCTGAAATCATTGACTGATAGTGGCTTGCCGCAGATCTTCTCAGAGATACGTGGGATCTGACGACCGAGTGTACGAGGATCTTCGTTGAGTTTTACTGTGTGGTTAGCATTAATCGTGTAATAGAGCATTCGTTTTGGTTTATCAACTAGACGACCAATTAGATTATTCAGTACATAATTATCCATTTTAGTTTATTGCTCTTAATCTCGATTACTTGTTTACCGAATGATTTACGGTTCTTAAATATATTCATGTGAATGAACATAGTTCCATTCTTGCGCAATTGCAACCAGTTCTTAGAGTTGCTTAGAGCGACTGCTTTTTGTGATCTCGAGAGTACCATAATCGTTTCGAAGAGCTGGCTGCCAGACGTAGCAACCAAATATCACAAGCTGTTGTAGATCTCGAGCAAATGTATAAATATTGTCGTCTCGAATACTTTCAATGTTCCATCGATCGAATTCTTCTTTAGACATTGTAGCCGTTCGCTTGACTTTGTATTTGTTATCAAACAAATCAATAATCGCACGCTCTAAAGCACGACTTAGACCCGCAAGCGACATAAATCTCTGTTTCTGAGTTTCGTTCATTACATTCTCGGTATAAGCTGCATTACCGGCCTTTTAAGCTTAGCAGCTTGATTCTCGTAAGTAGTTTTGTTCTTTTTCAATACCACATTTGCTGCTGGTAGCTTCAATAGAGCCATTACATGGAAAATACGGGTCTTTTGAGTATTCACATTCTCAGAGCTACGAATCAACTGTAGGACGCGACGAGTATCATTCAGAAATGACAAATCATTAGTAGGGGATTCCATCTCGCGATACAGCTGAGCTAGATACGCAGAGCGCGTTTTTAGCATAGCTTGAGACTTGGTCTTTGGAGCAAGAAGCGACTTGAAGAATTCTGCGTTCACTGTTCTGATTATCTTATAATAGCCGAGTAATAATATTCTAAATAAAGACAAAATTATACATGTTAATGTTAACTTCATTTGAATGTTTATCTTTATCATTGATATATATATAGTAAAGATGATTGGTCGAATCTACAAGATTGTAAACGAAGATGAGACGATTAGATATATCGGGAGCACAACTCAGACATTGAGTACGCGGTTCTCGAAGCATAAGTCGAATTACAAGAGATGGATAGATGGTAAACGTGATTGCTGTGTGATATTTAACGCATTATTGGAACATGGAACAGATACTTTCAGAATCGAGCTGCTTGAAGAGATCGAATTCAATGATAAAAGTGAGTTGTTGCGACTTGAGAACAAATATATATGTGAACTTGAGTGTATTAATAAGAATTCTGCTTACACTGGAATCCAAGCCGATAACGATAAAGACTACCAAAAGCAGTGGTATGAAATTAATCGAGAGAAGGTTATAAATCATTCTAAAGAATACTATGAAGCTAATCGAAATAAGGTCAGAGAGAGACATAAACAATACTACGCGGCTAATCGAGATAAGATTACTGAGCAATGTAAACAGAAGATGATATGTGAATGTGGATCTGAATTTAGAGCCGATTCAAAATATAAGCATCTCAAGACAAAAAAACATACTGAGCATCTAAAGAGTCTCTAACTCAAGATAGGCGAAAACTGCCACCAGTCTTTCTCATGGTTCGCAGTTTTGCCATATGAGCTTTCATCTCAGGACTGCCTTTAGCTAGTTTTTTGATACACCAATTCCAGTTAGTTGCTTCAGCTCCGCGAGCAGGAATGGCCGCGCTAGGAGCTCGAACACTGTTGCCGCTGCCGGAATAGCTACGTCTGCAATCTTAGATACAACCGGTTTGATTACTCCCCAATTGTCTTCAGCAAAGTTGTAGACAGACTTCGCAGCTCCTTTAAGCCATGACCAAATCGAAGCTCCTTCCATACCACTACCTTCTAGAGCATCTCCGTCTAGAGTAATACTAGCATGAATCTCTCCGGGTGTAAATGCAAGGTTAATTCCTTTACCACTAGCAGATGCTTTCTTCCATCGCTTTGCATTTTCTGGGTGCAATGCTAGCTTCTTATTGCTTCCTTTCACCTGAGCAGCTGTGAATGCTACTCGGCCGGTTTTAAGGTACTTTTTTTTGAGCATCTGTGAGAGGCCCGCACGATAGATGTATGTATGTATCTTTCATTGTGATCGATTGCTATATTACACATCATCAGATTCTACAGAAAATTAAATAATTACAAACTGAATGTCTTCGGTTTCTTCGCGACAACACGTCCACCTTCTACAGGTTTTCTAGGCTGCTTCTTTGTAGGTTTATTTTTCTCTGCGATGATCAGACTACCCATTCTTTGAATTAGTTTATCTTCATTCTGTTTGGCAGCCGACTTAATAGTCTTGCCTTTTAGTTTGGGAAATCTCACGTGTATCTGCATGGTTATATATTGAATGCTTAGAATATTTTACGAATTATTCTTAACTCTCGAGCTACTCTGCGTGAGTCATTGCCAAGCCCAGCCTCGCCGGCCAGCTTATCAAACTCGTGCTTTAACATCGCTCGACGTCCGGTTAGACCAGTAACTCCAACTCCAGTCATTGACATGCGCTCAGTTGCATCTGTCGCAGTGCTTGATCCAAGATCAGAGCGATGCATCGATCCTCGTCTAGATCGAATATTGACTCCGTCTAGACCACTATATTTGTCTGTAATCATAGTCTTAGTTTTTATCCAATCAATACTGTTCTCTATTCGCTTTTTTTGATCATTGGTCATGTCGGCTCCATTCGTCTTCAATATCATTGCATATTCAGCAAGCACATAGTTCTTTGATACGTAAAGTGGTTTACCTTTTTGAAATCTTAAACACTGGATTAATCTGTTTATCTACCAGCTGCGGATTATCGTTGAATAAAAGAATTACATCATCCTTTGCTGCGTTATTAGTTGATTGATTGCCGATTTCTCTAGTATCTATGTTGATTTCTCTGCCAGTAGTAGCGGGTTTGTACACTCTCGGAGTGATGAACATCTTAGACTGCTTGAATGGTATATTCTGTCTCTTTAGTTCATTAACAAACTGATCTAAGGTTTTAGACCACGAAACATCATATCGTGGAGGCTGGACTTTACCATCTCTATCAATTAGCTGCATGTTCGTGTTAACTACAAATGAAGCATTAACTGGAATTGGATCTCCAGCTCGGTTTGATCCTTTCTTGTACGGTATAGGTTTAATCGGTAGATCGTTTGTACTCAATATCTCTCACAAAATACCAAAAGCATCCTTCTCATGTTGCGATTCATGTTGTAGTGTTATAATAGTAGCATTCGATGTTGGATATTGTAGTCGATCGTCAAATAACTGCTTTATATAGCTCAGAGTTGCTTCCCAATCAAAGATATCCATACGCTTTCCCGATGCTCTGTGCGATTTGGTGTGAAATAGATCACCATTCTTACCAATATACACCAAATCATCTTGTAGACCACCAGTTTTAATCGGATGAATGCGTTCCTTTACTAACTCAGGAAATCGATTGAACATCTCGTTAATTGCCATCTTTGCAAGCTTCTGTTTCTCAGCGTTCAAATATTTTCTAGATGTCGGAGGAGCATCTTTGTCTTCCATATACATCTGCAGAGCTTCTAGATCACTCAGCATTGAGTCATCAATATCGCTTAGAGAATCTTGTTCGTTCCCAATATCATCCATTTGAGCGTTTGTATCTTCTCTAGCCATTCCCATACTTTCTCGAATAGATCGAACGAAATCTGAAGATGGAGATGGAGACGTCAGCGTTGCAACAGTCGAACTTGAACTTGTGCTCGGGTAATCTGTCTGCGTTCCAATTGTTGATGTTGATGTAATCTTAGACAAGTCGAGCTTCTTCTCAGCATCTGTCGCCCATTCCGCAAGTTCGTACGCTTCTTGTTTTATACGGTCAATTTCATTATCTTTAGCAAGCTGAGCAAGCAATGCTCGACGCTTGCGTTCCTTGTCTGCGAGACTCTTAAAATTTGGGAACATGACCTTCGGTCTTGCTTAGCAAATGCTTGCAATTATGATATCTATACAGATCCAGATATAGTTCAGAAAAAATAAATATCAAATGAGAATCGACAAGTATAACTATCTCTTATACATTCTTGCGTTCTCTGATCAACAGCATGACAAGAACATTACTATCTTCGAGTCGAACATTGTTGAAGCTCTGATCGCAGATCGTGATTGTTAGATTGTTATAAGCTCCATTGTTTGCATCTACCCATTGATACTCTGGGGACTAATATTAATAAGCTGTCCAATAGTAGTCCCTTGGGAGCTAAACGACGTAAGGATGTCTGGTGGATTTGATACTTTGTTATTTACTAGATTACAACGGACTAGATAAGAGCTTACCGGATTGACTTGCGGAGTAATATTCGATAGAAGCACTTGATTAGTAGTCTGTGTCGTACTTGGATACGTACCAGCGGAGAAGCCTACTACACTTGAGAAACCATTACTTGAGATAACGATCTTAGGAGTGTTAGTAGCTGTTGGCAATCCAGTTCCTCCAGCTGAATACAAACCAGTAGCTGGACGAGTATAACCAGCTGGAAGACTGTTTGGAGTAGCTAGTAGTGTGATCTCGCAGCTGTAATAAGTTGCATTCTCTCGAACCTGAATATAGGATACGTTATCCCCAGATGCGTTGATCAGATAAGCGCCTGCATTGATCAGTTGCTGCTCGATGTAGTTAGAGATATCGGCATAACTGTAATAGCCATTTGGCAGTGTAATGTTGATTGTTGAGTATGTAGCAGCCGTCGGTACTTGAACGCTGAAAGTGTTGTTGCTGTACAGACTAGCATTAATATTGAACTGCGAGTTATAGATCTGGAGAGACGTAAGAGCGATCTCTTGAGTCTTGAAATTCACAGAATCGCCACTGAAATCATATCTGAATGTGTTATTCAAACCGTTCGCAATAATGTTATTCTTGTTTAGAACAATAGTCGAAGTCATCTTGATTCAGTGTATATTGATCGAATGATTATTCATCAGAATCTGAATTAAATACCTTATCTTTGAAATTGATTCTCATATGCTGTTTGATACTGTCAATCAGTAGACACTGTCCCTTATGACTAGTGGCTTCCTTGTATGCCCGATATATGTCTTGCTCAGTAATACCAGGCAGATTGAAATCGCGAAGAATCATTTGTAGATCACGTTTTGAGTTCGCTTTGAGGATAGCCACATATTCACTGTTCAAACGAATCATCTTATCGGTTGCAAAATATGAATGCAATAAGAATATAGTGCTTAGACCCTTATGTCACCCACGTGTGAAATAGTGAGAGAACAGATCTTTCTGAAGCTTCTTATCATTGGAATAATCATCTATGACTACGAGCTGCAATCCATCTATCTTCTTTATGGCGTCAACGCTCGGAGGTGATTCTGGATCATGTATCGTTATGAATCCTTGTAGCTTCTCTTTGATATAGTTATACAATTCTTGTTCGGGATTTCTAGCGATGATATGTAGATGCGAATACACATGTGGTGATTCTTTAAGTATGTGGAACACCAGATTCGTCTTGCCACTGTAGCTTGGTCCTAGAATTATCATACGAAACAGTTTCTGAATATCTAGCTTCTCATTGACCCCGTAGCTCTTGCTTTTGAACTCTTTCGGGAGTCCCGATCCGTAATCGACTACTTCAAACGCTTTGCTCATGATTATCTTATTTATCTATATATACAACGAATATAAAGCGATATGATTCCTTCAGATTATATACCAACGCTATACAATCCGCTTGATTTCCTGAATACAGCGGGTTTGCTAACTCTAGAGACAGCAGATTTACGATATAATCGAAAGTATGGTATCAATTTCTCTAGCGATCTCTACATTACAGGAAATATCTACAAGGGAGGATCCATATTAAGTGTCGATGTTATATCGGGAGTATCTGCTGGTACGGCACTCGAAAATAAAGCGTTAATAGTTGATGGATTGCGAAACATATCTAACATAGGATCTTTATCAGCCTCAACCATCTATGGAACGATACAGACGCCGAATCAGAGTCTTATAGCATCGCTTGGAACACTTACTGAACTTACGATCAATGGCAATCTAATATTCAGCGGAGCATCTAGATCTATAACCAGTTTATCATCGCTGACTGCAAATTCGATAACAGTTGGAACGTCGAGTACAGGATCTCTAAATCTTCTTCGGTTTGCAGGAACTTTTGGAGACTCAAACAGTGATCATACTGTGGTTGCAGAACGATTATATGGTGGTTCAGAACAGGCTGAGTTAGTATTATTTAAAGGCAATGATATGGTAGCAAGTACTGGTCCAGATCGAAATAGATTAAGAGCGGCTGAACATAGATTCCAAACATTCACTACGAATGAAACATTTGCTACGATCGCAGATAATAATGATAGACTTGTTATTCTAAACAATGGAAATGTTGGTATTGGCGTGTCATCACCAGCTTATCAATTAGAATTAGCTTCTAGCGGAAGCGGAATCAATACATCGGCATTAGCTTTTGATGGAGTATCGTTTAATCAAAGCTATTATCTTAGTATTACTCCGGGTACTGCGACTGATTCTAAAGCACTGATCTTAGATTCTAGTAAATCGATAAATGGACTTACTAAATTACAGGTTGGTTCTAACACAACATTAGGAGGTAGAGACTTTATGGTGTTGAATAGTGGATCGAATGCAGGCTTCAGAGTAGGAAGCGACGAATCGACTGGTAATTGTTTAACTTTCCAATGGACTTATGCAGGGAGCAATAACAGCAATAATAAATTTTCTATCGATTTCTTTGGAGTATCCAATCAATTCAGTATGCTTCGAAACGGAAACGTTGGCATTGGAACTGGAACGCCAGCATATCAACTAGAATTAGCAAGCGGAGGAACAGGAATCAATACTCCAACTCTAAAGTTCGATGGTACAACATTTAATCAGAACTATTATCTGAACATTACAACCGGAGGAGCTGATGTTAACAAAGCAGTCGTACTGAATAGTGATAAAGACTTCAGTGGTATTCGGAACCTATCTATTACAGGTGCTCTCATTGCTTCTACTTCTATGGCTACACCAATACTTACAGTAGATACGATAAATACAAGTGCCGGTTTAAATATCAACTATACAAATTTGAATTTAAATGGATCTGCTATGACAGCTACTTCAGCTGAATTGAATTATAACGATATTACAACTCTTGGATCGTTTCAATCGTCTAAAACAATGAGTCTTAATTCATCCGGTATCGGACTGATGGGTCTCGGGAACGCTATTAGTAATTGTCTTCGATTTTACGGATCGACTGCAAATAAAGAGATTGTGAATGTATTTCGAAGCAGCGATGACGGAGGCTTGGTAATTGGAACAAAAGCACAGACCATTCAAAAATGTAGTCTACTATTGCATTTGTATAGTGGTTATGACCAAACTGGAGTTATTGGTACATCATCAGCCGAGTACAAAGAAGTCATTCGTTCTGAGCACAAGCTCGTTGGTTTCACCGATAATTATAAGTCTGGTTGGTTTCATGGATACATGCTTGGAGCTCAAGCATGGGGTGGCAATTATGGTACTCAGTTTTATACAAGTTTAGATGTATTAAATATTTGTTGTGCTTCAAGTACCACAAGCTCTTTTACAAGTGGTGCTAATTTACTTTTGACTAATAATGGTCAGCTTTGCCTAAATACAACAGCACCTCAGTCTAGTTATCAATTTACTATGAATGGATCTGCAGCTAATAATGGAATACGAATGAACGGTACAAACACAATGCTTTATCTACAGAACTTTGGGACTTCGACTGGTGATCGCACAGAGATGATTATTGCTGGAAACGGATCTACCTGGCAATACGGAGTTGGTGATTCAACTCATGCGGTTGCAAATGGTATGTATTGGTACAATGGCTCTTATCGTATGACGTTGAGCTCTGGTGGTCGATTAGCTGCTAATGCAAATAGCAGCTCTGCTCAATTGTATGTAAATAGTGATATTTCAACGATCGCTAGATTTGTAGACTCGGCTAACGTTGGCAATTTAGACATATACATGAACAACGGAACATTCGGCAACCGATTTCACTTCGGCACATCGACGTCAGCCGGTCTGATATTCAAAACTAGTGATTCTCCACGTATGGAAATAGCATCAAATGGCAATATTGGCATAGGAGATGGTAATACTACTCCTCTGTATCCTCTTCACGTCTATAGAACAGTTGGTGGCCAAGAAGGAGCTCAGAATTACTTTTACTATCTGGGTCCTGGCTCTAGCAACGGCAGCACTACCACGACTCCCTCTGGTGTTTCTATACGTAGTAATGGTCGTTTGCTTGTGAACGGAGAAATCGATGCTATCTCAGATCGACGCAAAAAGAGAATATCGAAACACTAGACAACGGATACTGTGATCAATTTGTAAGAACGATCACTCCTAAGAAATTCAACTATAAAACAGACCCTAATGGTAGACAATTTGGATACATTGCACAGGATTTGATCAAGAATCCATTTGCAGATATTATTATGGTGGAAGTCGACCCTGAAGCCGAAGAGATGGTAGACGAAGACGGTTTCGTCTCTGAAGCTGGGAAAACATATACTCTATCACGATCACAGATCATTGCAATTTTACATAACAGTCTCAAACAAGCACTTGATCGAATTGATAAACTAGAACAGGATTTAGATCGCATTAAATATAACAAATGAGATTCTCTGGATTCAGATTGATTGAGGTATTGCCTCCAACTCAGAGGGGAAAAAATATGCTGCTCGCATTTACGTTGATGGTAGCGAGCGTACTGTACATTTCGGTAGCACTGATTATCAGCATTATAAAGATCAAACATCGCTGAAGCTTTGGAGCCATCTAGATCATAATGATAAAAAAGACGAGATGCTTTCTATATTCGTCATAAGAATAATAATGGACCAGCAGCTCAACTATCAAAAAAACTATTATGGTGAGTCTATTCTATAAAGATGGAAATGCCGTCAATTTTTTTGTCATTGTGATCTTTAGAGTATCTTTGTGTTCCATCCAACTAATTGGTATCATATTGATTTCTGATGGGTATTTATCTAGCCAATCAAGCAGAGCGTTGATATTGAGATCTTTTACTAAACAGTGATGCTGTGTCGATTTCGATACATCTGAGCTTACTAGGTTATTATATGCGTTTGTAATGGAATCCATTTGTAGTCAGGTCTATATCTATACAGCGATATGTTTATTTCATCTGATCAATAAGCAACTCTGTATGGTGCTTATTCGTATGAAGTGATCTCGCCAGTTAGACGATCAATGCTCAACGATCGGTTGTATACGACGAGAACTAGGTAGTTAGTGCCTTGAGTGCAGTTGTTAGTACCGCTGAGCAAAACACTCTGAGGTACGTCAGCGTTCGTTATGCGCGAGCAGTCAGCAACCATGATACGGTAGCCAGTGGACCATTTGTACATATCCACCAGACCGTTTGATAGCTCATGTGTTAGGCCTCCGTTGATAGCAGCAATCTTACGGAACGCATCGTTAAACGTTTCGTAATCGTAGTCCTGAATTTTGTTGAAGACGTTCTCATTACCGATCTGTACTTGGAAATTACGGACACTGGACCCAGCTTGGCACGTCCAAGGAGCAGAATCAAACGGAGACTGGAACTGTTGAGTGTTAGCAGCCGAAGCGAAGTGTCCGCTCGATGTCTCTGCAAATGGAATAAGAGCAACATACTTGATGTTCTTCAACGAAGCGCTGAGTTGGAACGAGAACGACACATTCTGCTGAGCCGACTGCTGACCAGTACCCGCTTTCGATTGAAAGTATTGAGCGTAGCAATCAAGATAGTTTACTGTCTTGATAGGCTTTGAAACGATCTGCGACTGACTAGCGATGTCGTAGAACGGAATATAGAGACGAGTCGTCGTGAACGGAAAGATCTGTCCACTCGTACTAAGTGGGGTAAGAGAGTTCTGCATAACACCGAAAGTAACACGAAGAGATCCTGCAGCACCAGTCGTTGGGACTCCATTCATAGGATTGCCAGCAGCAGCTGATGCTACCATGACAGGAACGGTGTTAGAACCAACTAGACTTACAGACGAGAGAGACATCACATTACTGGTAGCAGCTGTGATATCAACGTAGCCGGTGTTATAACGAATCTTGAGTTTCAACTGAGGGTTAGCTACTAGATCGAGCTCTTTGAAGATCGGATGCAGATCAACGAGACAGATCTTGAGCATGAAGTACCAAGTACCGGCAATAGCTCCAGCAGTAGTAGGACCAACAATGAACGCACCAGATCCCTGTTGCTGAATCTTAGTTAGAATACCACCAGAGCGAGTTGTTGGCCATCCAAGAGCGTTCGAAGCCGTAATAGTAGCACCAGTAGCATCAGCGGTGCCTACCGCGGGAGGGTTTACGTATAGACGTTTAATGAATCCATTGTTGAATGCAGGAGTCGTTTTAACTACAAGACCAGAAGCAGTAGAAGTTGAGATATTCGTGGTGTTATTGATGAAGCCGTCGCCAGCAGTCGATGCAGCTGAGTTTCCGCTACTTTGAGGAAAGTTGATACTAACTACGTCATCAGGATACATAAACGAATCAGCACCATGCTTTTCAACATCATCAGGCGCCCATTCAGTCATTGCACGAAGATTGTTCCAGTAGCACTTGTAATCATTATCAGTAATGATTGATTTGCCGTTTAGTTCAACCGAGAGTGAATCAATTACGTTCCATACACCAGCCTTGAGGCCAACGCAGAAACGGTTCATCGCTGCAGCGAGAAATGCCGCGCCCGTGTTTTTAGCCGATACTACATATGGAACGGTGAGATAAGCATCACGGAGCGAACCGTAGCCAGTCGAGCCGTTTAGTTGGGAAGTCGCATCGATAGTAGCAACGCCAGACTGGTACGAGCCATTGTTGTTATCGACGCAATGGATGACGCGCTTATCCTTTGATACTTTAACTACAGGATCAGGGTTGATCGAATGATCCAATAGAATTGATCGGCAGTCTGCGTAGAGTCAGCCATTATTCTTTCTGTTTCTTTGATTGGTTATATATACTCACCACGAGATAGAATCATGAACCAGAAAATAAATAATTGGTCGATATCAAGTGATAATGATCTAAAGAATCTTGCAGCTCAGCTAAATATACAACTAGACGGTATAATTGATTTTAGAAATCTGAAATCGTCTCTTCCTAGTGTAGGGTCATTCATTATGCTACTCAGAGATCAACCTGAGTCGGACATTGGGTTGCAATACACGATGGATATTATTTTGATAGCATGGGAGCATCTCCTCCTACTATATTGAATATTAGTAAGTATAGCGATAAACAGTATCAAGGATCTTACAACGAGTATTGCGGGATATGGTGCTTATTGTGGTTGTACTCGAAGCAGAAGAATAGATCTGATCTAATGCAAGGATTTACTGATCTTGATCTTGATGTCGATGTCTATATCAGCCAATAAATCACTGCAATAATATAAGATGATTTATCGAGTAAAGCGATCCCTTAATCAAGAGCCGCTTGTTAGAGATGTTGCTCCACAGACATCTAAAAGAAACGACGATGCAATTGTTGGAGAGATTCGAAGCCTTCGTAATGAATTACAGAGACACAGAGAAACAGAGAATGAAATACAGAGACTCAGAAACCAAATGAATAAGCTATCAAGTAAATACAATGAGTTGCTTAAACAAGAACATCTACGTAAGCAGCAAGAGACACAAACGATTGAATTAAAAATAGATTCGCCTAGCGTGCAGAGCGATTCGATTCTAGACAATGCTGAATCTAATACTCAAGGAGCTGCGGTTGTTGTTGATCAAGATAAACCAATAAAAACGGCGAATTCGATTTCTAAATACTTCGATGAGTTGTTGACTGGGTCTTATGATGATTTCCATGCAGTGTTTTATAATGAGAAGGATGTAAATAACGAATATTTCATCAAACAAGGCGAGCTCTATTATGCGTACAAGGGATGGTGTAATGCGAGCGGAGATAATATTATGAAACAATCTAATGCTATGAACTATATCAAGGATAAACACATCAATGGCGTTCGATGTGTTGTAGTTATGGGTAATCGTCTTATTAAGGTATCCTCATCAGTAGTTCGTCCAGCAACTGATTAGACGCCTCATGTGTAATCGTTATCGATCTCGTGATCGTATATTGATAGTTGTGCGCGGTGCAGATTTTTGGTGCACCAGGTTCATCTCCGGTGTAAGTGATTCTGATGATATGAGAGTCCTATGCACTCTATGGAGTACAAAATATATATGGTGCTTATTTTGCTGCACCTTTTGCCGAAACTTTTATATTTTTTTCTTCTTTTTTTTTGATAATGATTAATCAATCGATCATGATCTATCTCTTTTTTTTTTCCTAAGAAGTAAGAGTAAAGGTGCAGATTATGGTGCACCATATATATTTTGTAACCCATACGGTTTCTAGTACTCGTACGTGTAGTAAATCACTAGCACCTAAGCTGCACCAGCGGCACCGAAAATGTGCACCTAAATTGGCCAAACGGCATAGACTGTTCATTACAATCACCGAGATATCGTCTAGTGATCGCTGCGATCGTATCTATTGCTTTAGCTGATAACAGTTTGTACCAGTTATCAACGTGCGATCCGTACAGAACTGGTACCGAGTATTCTATTGATTTAGTGTGGTGATGCGTGAGTGATGATCTTTATGATGTGGTACACATCACGTGAGAATGTTCTTGGGGCACTTCAATCTGAGAAAGTGAGAGGAGAAAGCGACAGAGCGAGCGGAAAGAACGGAGTATGAGCGAGCGGCACAAGACGTCACATTGCAGACTGGTGGAAGCGCAAGACAAAGCGGATGAAGTCTACTCCTTCGCGCGCGCTCGTCTCGGCTGAATCGTTCGACGAGAGGCTGCGTAACATGTTTTCCCTCCGCGCGGCAATCCCAGTGGTGAGTACGTACTACTGAATCGCGAAACTCATGATATTAACGGTGCTTGCTGTACGTAGCTGAATGAATATCTTTCGTCGATCCAAATTGATGACGACGATCCGGGCTTCGTGTTGAGCTGGGGCATGGACAACCTGAACGCGTTTGTGGTGGCAGCGAATGCTCAGAACCCAGCCCGTGCGCCGGGTTGGTTGCAGATACGACCCCCACAGATGACGGTCAACTCGTTCACAGACGATCTCGTTCATGAGCTCCACCAAGTGGCAGGTGGTCGCTGTGGGCGTGTGCTGCTCGCGCCAAATAGACCAGATCAGTTCGGCGCTATTACATTGACGCTGGGTGTCCTCCAATGCGATGGTTTCATGCAAGATGCTGCTCAAGCTGCATTCAACAATGCCGAGCGATATATCGCCACGACGTATTACCTCACGGATACGAAAGCGCAGCGATCGGTAGAGAACAATCTCCCACGGACTCGTTTAAATGGCCAGCCATTGCGTCGAATCTTCATTTGACGCTATCGTCTGTGCGCCGTGAATCAGTCACCCGTATCGTAGCGTTATGATTGCATCTCAATGAGTAGTATTTAAGCGCCCTATAGAGATAACCCCATAAACAATGGATGTTGTGTGTCAAAAAAGAGAGTACTTCACATGGACTTGAAGAAGCAAGTCAGAGCGTCATCACAGCTCGCAAACCATGCCTCAAAGTCTTTTCGAGTCTCTGATGGGCCGACTTGTGGCTTGTTCGACTGTTTAGACAATCTAGCTTGGCGCGCTATCTTCTTTGAGTATGTCTGTGAGGAACCCTTCTTCGATCGCAGTATCGAGAACGAAGGAGATTTGTTCACCGCTCGGAGCTTGTTGATCCACAGCTGCTCATACATCTCAAGATGCATCTTGTCCACAACGTCATACGTCTCAATCACAACCATCTTCAGATCGCTCCACTTGAATCGACTGAAGCAATCGTAAACGAATAGACCCTTGCATCCATCCCAACTGGACTTGTGAGAAGCGAACCGAGTACGAGGAGCGTTGAATGTGAACCCAACGTACACATCATTGCTCTTAGTGCAGATGATCTTGTAGACGTGTCCTTTTCGAGTGGAGCTCATGATTTATATCTTACAAAGCTAACATCAAGATGATGCAGACTGCATCATTGGCGCTACAATTTTGTCGCATGTGAGAATTACATGGCACGTCAACATAGGACTGGATTGCAGCGAATCTATCGTCAGAAATATTCGCTGGAAAAGGAGATACATAGAGCGAGGAGAACAGCTATCTCCTGCAAAATATCCGCCAATCTTCTGCCTCGTACAGACTCAAAATTCACCAATCAGGTGCATCGGTAGCTCTTCGCATCAGGATACGGTATTTGAAGATGGAGCGAGGCAATGGGAATGTGAGCTGGGAGCGCTTCGAGGAGAAGACAAAACTGGCGTTTGTGGGGGACCCGCTCAATTCGCGCTTCTTCCTCAAGACGCGCGTGACGGCGAATGGCGTCAAGGTGGTTTCGCGAGTGGCGCATCAGTCGGCCAAACCGACGCCAGCGTCTCCTCGGTCTGGGGGAGGGGCGGGGGCGGGAGCGAAGCAGTCAAATACGCCACTACGGCCACTGCCAACCTGTCTCGGCTGACAAGGCTGCTGCGATTCATCATGCAGGAAGTGCTGGGACCCATGAAGGCGCTGCCAGCGGCGACGCCGTTGTCCCCCGCGTTGAAGACTGCGGCAGCTGCGCCCTCGAACATTGTGGATAAGAAGCCCAAGAAGAAGAAAAGACTTCCAAGAAGTAGGGGAGGAGCTGACAGGACACAGGAAAACAGACTCACTTACTGTGACGTATGTAGTCTTGCTCGCAGTTTTACTGAGCTCAGTTATAATAAATCACGAACGTACACTGTCGTCTTGATGCCGCACGTGTAGCCTTCGTTGAATTTGTAGCGCACCACGGGGCCTGTGTGGGCGTGGCTAGGGCGCTGCTGTTTGTTCTGCGCGTTCAAGATCTCGTTGCGCTTTCGCTTCGCCTCACGGTGTGCGAAGGCGAATGGATTGCGCTTGCGTGAAGCTTCGTCCTTCACCGCTAGCTCAGCTTCTGTGTAGTTTAACATGCACGAACGCAGAACAGGAGCAATGAGCAAGGCAAAGACTCGATGGAAGTATCGCACGAGGTCACGGCAAAACTTACCACTTAGCTCCGGAAGAACGAAGGCACTCTTAGAATCCTTTTCGCCAGCTGCAGGATCGCCTGACCTGTTGGCCGGTGCAAGCGCCTCCTTGCCGCCATTTGGTTTCGTTAACGGGGCAGCTGTGTTTTCACTCCGACGCATTTGCTCCAATTCCACCTCACGCGCGATCATCTTCCGCACAGTCAGCGGAAGCATAGATTGATATGCCGCGTCGCCTTCATTGCCTCGGAACATCACAAGTTCATTTAGCGCTCTGCATCGATAAAACAAGAAAAACAAATGATGTGAGAATGCTTACAACACGATACAAGCCGACAAGACATATACGTACGGCTCGAGCGCATAGTCTTCAGTGCCATCCGGCAAATATTTGTGGCGGAATGAGAGCCCCAGCGACGCCATGAGTTGAATAAGCCGCTCAATCATGGCTTTTTCCTCCTTGCTTTGTAGTGATGGGTTAATACGCCGAATGTTGGGCGACAGAGTGGCGATTAACCACGGTACCACATCCATGATGAGTACACTTGTGCTCACGCGCAAGCTTGGTTGCAACTGTGCACCCTCCGTGAGTGACACTAAGATGTTTCGAGAACGTTCACGTCGCTTTTGGGCCTCAAAGTGCGTGCGTGGATACTCTATGCGACGCCTAGATCCCGTACAACAAGAAGCATGTGTTGCAATGGCAGCGAACGGATGTAGCTCTGGAAGACAAACTGTTGCTCGGAGCGAGCACGCGTTTCCCATTCGTCTGCAAGCCCAAGCCACTCGAACACATCGCATATTTTGTTCATGGTGGGGTCATTGAAGATCATCTTGGGCACGTTCTCGTCCAGACCATTGATCAGCAAGGGGTAGTTCCCCAACAAAATAGCTGCTTCCTCAATTTTTTCCTTTATAGGCTGCTCTCCCTTGGCTGATTTTGAGCGCGTCTTGTAGAACACAAGATCCATGGCCTCGAACATGCCATGGGCGTGGTCTTTGACCAACGATTCCAGCATTAAGGGTCGCAAGCGAAGATTTTCCTCTTCCAGATCCACGAGATTGCAGGTATTGAAACTGCAGCGTGTTCAAGCAATATCGGATATCGTTATCTGCGCTAGAGCACAGAGCTGCCAAAGCACCAGTTGAAGCCTTGATCCCTTCATGACGGCATATAAACTTCAGACGCGTGACGAGGCGCTGTGGGTGCGGCGTGTCCAGCACGAAGATTTTAGCCAGCTGACGCAGCGGACGTAAGACAGATGCGTACATATCATTACATATGCAGATGAGAGGACGAGTAAGTGGATGGCGGTTCCTCGAAGATGTTTTTGTCCCTGCTCTCTTCTTGGATAGAGGAGCAAGAGCAATTTCTTGGATAACCTCGATGGCCGACCTCCCATCCGTCCCATTCATCGCACCGTCAATTTCGTCAAGAATAATGCAGTTTGGTTTGCGTTCGCCGAAAATGGATTGCATTTCCATGGCGCTAATGAGTTTGTTCCGAAGCACGGACGGTGTTCGATCGTCACTGGCATTCACCTCGATAGGGTTGTAACCTGCATGACGAGCAACGATGTTGGCTAGTGTGGTCTTACCCGCGCCAGGTGGGCCACAGATCAGAATGATCTTGTTTATCGGACGTTTATCCTCCACATCGTCATTATCTTTCTGCGTCGCTTGTTGGCTCCACGGGGACTTGCCAGCAGCGCTATTGAACAGATTTCTTAGCTGGGGGAGACGGGTGGGAGCTGTTAATACGTTTCTTCTTGGGAAAACGAATCCATCCACGACTTGATCCAGAAGAGCACTTCACGATTCGTACGTTCGTCACTGAGTAGATCCAGGAAGCTCTGCGGCCGGTACTTATCCAGCCACAGTGTTGTGTTGGCGGCAGGAGGTGCTTCGTCATCGCCAGCTCCAAGAGTTGCAGTAAAGTCCTCATCCACCTTTGAAGTTGCTTCTTCAATTTCCATCCGTTCAATAGCTTCCATCATTTCTCGGATGGGGACGAGGGACGCGAAGCACACTTAGCAGCGCTGAAAGATTCGACACTCGGTTGTTTCTTGCGCACGAACATCCGCTTACCGTCACGTAGAACCACTGGAAGCGAATCCACATCAATGGGCGGTCTGTTGTATAGGAATCCAGTGGTTGTGGTGCCCACTGATGTCGTCATAGCCTTCTCTTCCTGCACGGCACGCGCAACTCTCGACTCGACGTCCTCCATAGCAACGTCGTCCTCGTCCTCACCAGAAGTGTCGCACACCGAGCCAGCACGGAGTCCAGGCGACTCTGTGCTCTTGAGAGACTGGCATCAGTGTCGTGCATTGCGCTGCTTTCAGTTGGAGGCTGGGCGCCAACTTCATCCAGGCTCCTGGAGGCTCCTTTTGGCTCGCGATACGCTGCTCGGCTGCCTCCATCACCATCATCTCCTCCTCCGCAGCCTCCATCTCGTGCGCATGCATAGCCTCCCATTCATCTTCGAACTCCTGCTCGTACGCATAGACATCAGCGTCCGTCATGCTCGCCTGGTGTTAATCTATCTTTGCGCGGAATTGCTGATTGGAGAACGCACTTAACGCCATTAAGTACGCTTTACAAAAATCTGTGACGAGGTGCAACATGCATATCTTCAGCGACGTGTTGATAAATACTCTGCCTGCTCACGCAGAAGAAGGAGGGGACTGTCTCCGCTCCAGCGTGCGCGCGAGGTCGTGGAATTCGTCCATAGTGGTCTTCAATTCATTTTCACATGCAGCCACCATCTCTGACCGTCTGCGCTGCACTTCACTCGTCGCCGCCAGCGCGTCTAAGCGTGCGAGCCCCTGCTCCATGAGCATGTCATCCAGAAGTGCCTCCGTTTGATGCAACACCTCAGTGCTTTGTGACACAGCGAAGGGTACAGCTGCGGGTTCGTGCAGATCGAAAGACCGAGCGTACAAGTCGTTCGACAGCTGCGCGACGGTCTGTTGAGCTTCAGCATGTGCGCTTGATAGACTTTGTCGCGACACTCAAGCTCCTGGATGAGCTCGTTCGCGCGCAGGAGCTGCAGAGAACGCACAAGTTATACGTGGATTGTTAGATCGCCAGCGGTAGCATCGACGATTGCTGAACAGAATTACCTGCTGCGTTAGCCTCCCATTCACATAGCGCTGAAGAAACATAGAGCAGTAACGGATACCGGATTAGACACGCAACTGAGTGCACTGACCGAGTAAGGATTCATCACAACAAGGAGCTAACCATTGTTGTTAGGCGGCTTTTTGTTCAGCAGGCTCTCGTTGATCGCCCAGGGCAGTCCTGTTGAGCCAACCAGCATTCGCTCTCTTCCACCTCCGCTGTCGCACACATGCATCCATCGTCCGTTCACTAGAAACACGCAAATTCGTCAGCCTCCCATGCTTACCCCCTTTAAAAACGTACTGCATGCAAACTGCCTGAGGTGGAGTTTAGTGGCATCCCGAAGCTGTTCCCATGACTTCGCATAAATCCACCCACTTTCGTCCGTGTGAGCATGGATATCGCAGTGCCAGTCGGTCACCCATTCCCAGTTATCCGATGGCAGCAGCATCTGTCCAATCAACATGAGCTTCGGTTAAGTTTACGGCGCATTGGTCATGTCGACATAGCTTATTCGGTGCACCTCACTAAAGCGTGCTTCCTCGCCGTTGGCTCGACATAGCACTGGCAGTTCTGCTCTTGACACGCGCATTGCAGAACCTCTCGGAGTCAAGTTCTGGTTCTCGAAAAGCTCCTCTTCCACTCGGTAAACATCTGGAGCGTTCTTCCGACCAAGACGATAAGAGGGTTTGAGCTTGGCAGCTTTTAGCTCGTCCTGATATCGCTGCACCAATTGCTCCATCGCCTGGAGCTCACTGCAGCAACAAAACTATGATTATTAGTGATTAAAGTATCAATTTATTCAGTTGCAAATACACACCCTCGCAGCATTCTGCACTCGTGCTCAAGCTGCTTCTCCCTAGCGCTCATCGTTCAATTGGATGTAGAAGATCAAAAAGCTGCTGATTCACTTTACTGAGCGGTTGACTTGAAGTTCGTATGATCGAATTTCAACCAATGCGATATCATGTCCGTATTTGATTCGGTAAAATTCAGTATTACGTAATTACTAGTTTTTGTTGCTCTCTTTACGAGACGACATGACCAGTCAATTGGATGGATGGAGACTGGACCAAGCTCAGTTGTTCATCACTATCAAACGTTCCAAGTGGCGACAACAAGGAAGAAGAGCGATGCTGTTCATGTGAACTTCCAGTCTGCGCTCTATTGCGTGTGGGTGTGGCCTTTACCAGGGTTCTCAAGTGATTACACAATCAGATGACGAGTCTGAGGATGAAGAGCGTCTTATTGCATTGCGTTCTGCCGTGCTTCTAGACGTCTCCTACTCCTAATGTGAAGAATATTTCGAGGCATTTGTATGATGAGACCAACAACCAAGTGATATAGCGGTTTTAGTATGTTTATGGCGTGTGTATCTAGTGCTGTCAATGATGTATCAAAATATTTGCTACTCTTGATATACCTCCGGGTATTGTGACGACACATATTTTATCACCAAGATCACTGAGACGGCTTTAGTATTGTGTATTAGTGTTGTACTGTGGAAGGCGATGACGAATGCTATAGGGACATCTGAGATGCGTGGGTGCTTAGTTAGTGCCCAATGCCTGAAGATAGCGCATAGTGGAATCTCATTACCTGAGCCTTTCCTTGAAAACAATGTCGATATTTGTGTGTTTGGATGCGAACCAAAGTGTCAAATTCTCGCCGCTCTCACCCCGTGAGCAGTAGAAGCCGAATCTTTGGGACACAAACATCACGCGGGGGCACTTTTAGTGCGTGCTGATCCTTCTGCTTGATGAAGAAGGCGGCAGCAGAAATGTTGTCGGGCAGGCACAAGTCTCTGCGTGGACAGACAATCAACCAAAACTTTGTAAATTCATTCGCAAATACTAGTTGCAGCGATTTTGTAGTCGTAGATTCTTTTTGTTTTGCTGGCACTACACCGATTGAAACATGGTGCTTGCCTGAAACTTGAGAACCTGTAGTAAAACGTGATGTTAGATGAGTGTTGTCAAAGAGAGTGCCGAGCGCTCATAAGGCATATGTACCTCGTTTCCGACACTTGTCCAATGTGGTCGCAGCTCGCGCGCGAATAGTTCGATTTTCTTGTCTGTCGGAGAGACCACATCTTCGTCAAAGAAGCATTCTGGTGGTGGCTTCCAGGAATGGCGTAGTGGAATACTCAGCACGATCCGTATCTGCTCGCCTAGCAGGTGATGAAGCTGTTGTTCATGCTCCAGATCCTTACCGCGGTATGCAACCACCATCGTCTCGACAGGAAGACGATGTATCGAGTCCAATGGAGAAACCAGGTCGCCACTCTTGGCCAGTTTCAGCCAGTACCAGCACGCATGGAATGTAAATCCCCACGCCGGTAGCGCTTGTTCGAGAAGATAAGTCATGTATACCGGCCTGTTAGTTACCCACACAGCTAGGATGCATTCGTTCAAGTCGGCAATGTGCGGGACATCAATCTTCAGCAGTTGCGTATGATCAAACGTGTGATATCTCCTCCCACGTGAGACGCTCTTGTTTTGCCAGGGCGGGTCCATGACAATCAGCTTGTGTCTTCCCAATCCCAGTAGATTGAGCTGTCGGACGTCTCGCTGAGCGAAGCACGAGCCTGGCGGCAGCACAGCGAGGGGACCCGTCATACAATTGACTGGAGCAACTGCGACTTTCTCGGTCTCATTGTAATGCACGCGACTAGTGTCGATAACTTTTGTTGATAGCAACGGTTCCAGCACCTCTCGCACTCTGTCACCAACTGTCAACGCGGCGTCGTCTTTGAAAAGTGGCAGAAAGTCGTGCAGCACGAAGCGAGAGCCGCCAAATAACTCGAACGCATTCTGCAAAGCCTCTCGAACGCGGTCACTCAATGGGACGAATTTGCCCCGCGCGGTGAGCTCCTCCAGTCGCTCCACTCGTCGTCGAGTTGCTGTCTCGCTTGCGTCTGCGGCGTGCTGCAGTTGCTGACAGTTCTGACGGAGGAGGACCAACTTGAGGAAGCGACGGTCGGATAAATGCACTCTTTGGGATCTGCGTCGAGTCCTCACGTAGATGGAACAGCCCCGTGTAGTAGCTATTGACGCGGTCCGCGTGGTTCACTACCGATACTTTGGTCTTCATTTCATGATAACATTGTTGACTTGTGTGCCAATTGTTACTTCACTAGCGCTTTCACTACCTTCCGTTACTTCACAACTGCCAAGTTAAATTGCATTACATTCCCACTGCAGACAATCTCAACGATACATGAACATACCAATATGAACCAACTAAACAGTTGAGACTAACATGTTGAGTACCTACAGCACTTCGCTGTATCATGTATTAGCAGACCAGGTAGTCTAGTTCGAGAAACGGGAGATCGTTGTATATTCCCGGCGGCGTTTCCATGTTGTGGCGAACATGACCGTGCCCATTGCAGTGAGCACCAAAACACCCTGAAGCAGCCCACTCATGGAGTTTGCTTCTTTGGCCGTCACAGTCGCTTCTCTCACTACAGTTCTCATGGAAATGGCATCGATATTATCAGGTGGTGTAAGCTCGCCAAGGCATCCAGTGGACGCCAGCTTGCTGAACCACTTGGCTGACGGACGCGCAATGCGCTGCAAGTCAGTGGGCTTCGGCTTATAGCCCTCAACAGACCCCGTCTGAGCCGTGAAGTTGACGTAGTAGAGGCCGAAGCGAGGGCCGTACGAGCCCCACTCGTAGTTGTCCAAGAAACTCCACGCTGTGTAGCCGATCACGGGGATCTTCTCCTCCACCACCGCCTTGTACACTTGCTCAGTGTACGACTGGAAGAACCACAACTGATCCATGTTCTCGACCTCATCGTTGCCGCACCAGCCATTCTCCGTCAAAAGAATTTCCGCTGACGGGTCCTTGGCGTGCATCCATTTGATGGTATCCAAGTAACCTGCAGGGTAGGCCGTATACGACTTGCAGTAGTTGTTGCCTTGGCTATCCTGAAGACCTGGACGAGATCCTGGCACCAGATGCGTGTCATCGACACCCTTTGTTCAGACCAAAGCCCACGTGCAGCGAGGAGCAGGGCGTGTTGGAAGCCTTGGAGGCACAGTCTGTAATGGCACGCGAATAGTAATGGTTCAGCATGAATACGTCGTAGGAACCTTTGAGTAAGTCTGCCTGTTCGGGGTGAAGCGAGGCAGACGATCTCCAACCCGCTCACGCATGACAGGTGGGTAGTCACCAGTAGTGAGCGGCAAGAGCCACCAGCCGAATTCGAAGTTCATCGCGCGTTCAGTAGCCTCTACGTCCTCTGGATTGTTGGCATCCAGCGGGTAGAACTGGTTGGCGTTCAGAACAATACCAATGCGAGCATTCGGCTGCACTACACCACTGGACAGGGCCTTGAGTTCACGGAACTTCTTCACAGCATACGCGTGTGAGCAGCACGTTATGCGCCACCTCATAGACCAGCGGGGAGTCGTGGAATCCTGGCGGGTGCAGTCCCGTGTTGTATCCAAGCACGACGAAGGACAAAGGTTCGTTGAAGGTGGTCCAGAAGTTAACCTTGTCGCCAAACTCGTGGAAGAGTAGTGTTGAGTACTCTACGAAGTGGTCGATGATTTCAGGGTTCTGCCAGCCCTGTGGACTCAGTTGGGAGTGTAGCCCGTCGGCAGATCCCAGTGGTAAATAGTGAGAATCGGCGAGATGCCGTTCTCGACAAGCTTGTCGAGCAGCGCGTGGTAGAAGGCCAGGCCTGGAGCATTGGGGCACATGCGACGCGTTTCCGAGTCCCAATTCATCACGCGCGACCACGAGACGGAGAAACGGAAGGACTGCAGCCCTGTTTCCACCATAAGCTTGATGTCGTCCGCGTAGCGGTGATAAAATCATCGGCGATGTTAGCGCATTCGAAGCCAGGTTGTTCACGACAGAAGTCGTCCCAGATGCTCGGCGTGCGGCCGTCCTCATTCCACGCGCCTTCCACTTGATATGACGCAGTAGCTGACCCGAAGAGGAAGTCAGACGGGAAGCAGCGCGGCTCGGAGGCAGTCGTGGTGCATGAGAGCAGCGTAACGGCACAGCTTGCCGTCGCGAGTCCGAGGCGATTGAGCAGCCACATCAGAGAAATGCGTCCCAAGTGTTGAGTTGCAGCGGGTCGGATGAGGCAAGTTGGGGAATGAGGTGTCAATGCATTGACGACAGGCATTTCTTGTCTTCGGTTGCAAATCCCACGCAAGTTGAAGGGCAGAAACTTTGTTCGACACAATGGATGCGTGTGATCAGGTGCATCCACGCATCAAGTGTGGGCACCTGTAGAGGAGGTGATCGACCGACAGATAAAGATGTTTTAAACACGCGAGAATGCAAGCACGTCGCGGCGACAGAGATCGGTTGGCCAATTCTCCGAGTCGCAGAGCCTCAGGCTGAGACTCAAGACCATGGGTGCAGGAACAGTCCAGTACTTGTACGAACCGTTGTCATCGACGATGTCTGGGGCCACGATGCTTGCTGTGTATCGCGGACTGTGGACGGCGGCCATGCCGTTCGTCGCCTGGTATGTACGTCGAAAGGACTTGCGTCGACTGGTACCGAGTGCCATTACCGCCGAACGATTCGGTCGCAGCAAACCACCAGGTGAGAGACATCATATCCGGGAGCTTTGTGTGGCCAGCAGCAATACTAACTTTTCCATGGGGAAAAAGCACATTGGAAGCGGATTACAACTGATGGCAGAGATTGTTTCACGCTGTGGGTCCATGGAGCATCGGTGGGAGAGTGCTTGTCAGCTCTCCCCTTGGTGAACTTGGCATTGAGCAGCAAACTGAACCAAATCGGAAATGGAAAGAAAGTGCGAGTGGTGCTGTCCACCACCACGACTGCAGCACGTCAAGTGCTGTCGGAACGACTCAAACTGGTGAATGTCAATTGCCTAAAATGTCTGCTGGCGGATTGCCAGGAGGACAAAATTCACAAGTTGTTTTTGAAAATGCTGACAGAATGAAGATGCTGTGTGTGTCTTGGCCCCACTCGACCACCCGCAGTGCGTTGAGCGCTTCTACGAAGCGTGGAAGCCAGAGTGCGGTTGTTTGTATTGCTTAATTTGATGTCCATATGAGGTACTAGTTTAACTCACAAGATTGGTTTGGGGATTTTACAGCGTAGGAATTTGGGTCGAGTCGGAGTCTGGCCCACGCTGATCTCCGAAGCAGCTGGAAGGGGTATTCACCTTGGCCTTGTGAATGGACGGATGTCGTCCCAGTCATTCCGTCTGTGGCGATTACCAGGAGTGCGTGGATTGTCAAGTAGCCTGTTGCGTTCTTTTCGGTAGTGCTTTGCCAGGACGAGCAGGTAAGAATTACTACTAGCAGTTCCTGCTTATCGTTCTCTTCAGCGTCTCCTCCTGTATTTTATGTAGCCAACACATCTTGTATGTGTGTAGAACCGAGCACGCTTCGAGCTTGGCGCAAGATGCACTCAGACCGCGCTCAACCTCAAGTTTGGTACAGATTTAATCGTCCGAACGCCGTCAACACTAAGCGGGAAGGTAACACCCGTGGCTAATATCGCCTTGTATTTGTGTAGCTTCTGCACGTCTGCTTAGCGATGAAACTGAGTCTGCTGCGCTTCGAAAAGCAATTCGATCGCGTCCTACATGGGTTGCAGCCAGCACTCACGAAGGCGAAGAAGTGATGTTGGCAGGTGTTCACACAGAGCTCAAGAAGCGTCTCGGCTGTGCTCAGCCTCTGCTCACGGTGATCATTCCACGCCACCCAACACGAGTACCTGCAATTCTGCAACAAATTCACCGACAGGTACGGCAAACCCTCGTTCTAATCTTTAATGTGGCTTATTGGATACGCTTGCTTAACGGCCTTCATGCTGCTTGTATTTGGAACTTACAGTTCCCTGAGCTGTCGATCGCCTTGCGGTCGCGCGACCGTCTTCCCACTGACGCAAATTCTTTTTATTGTTGATACGTTGGTAGGCACTAGCTCGAAGTGTCATGTATGGTACACATAACATCCGCTGTTGAACTCTAACAATTTCCTCTGCTACTGTTTGCACAGGGCGAAACGTGTTTGCTCTACGACATCATCCCAACGGTTGTAATCGGAGGTATAGTAGTCGGTGGAGTTTACTCACAACATCAATACGCTCTCACAAAAGTATATGTTGTTGCTTTAGGCTCCTTTGTGGCGCGCGGAGGTCACAATCCAATCGAACCTCTACGAGCCGGGTATGTATTGCTTCGTGCCAATGTGAAGCAAAATAACTCTTTGTAAAAACAACTACGGATAAATTTTAACGCGATGTCATGGCAAATCGTTCCTTGCAATAGATGTCACGTGCTGATGGGTCCACACATGGAAAACTTTGAAGACATTCTCAAGCAACTCGAGCAGCAACCTGCAGCGTTTGATGCATTGAGGGCGGTGAACGGTCCTAAAGAGCTTGTGTCAGCGTTGGAATCTCGCTTGAATACCCACAAGGACCTATCTGACTCTGTGTCAGCTGTTGCAAACAGCAACGATAGCGCGCGCTTGTCACAGGCTATGGCCGAATTAGCTCTCACGACACTAAGTCTGCACGAGTCACAGCTTTTAAGGCTTGTCTCGGGACGTATTTGAGTAAATGAATTACCCTCCATAAAGACGATGGCAGGTGGAAAATGACAATTGAATTGATAGCAACAGATACGAGCTGGAGAAAAGCTGGCGAAGAAATGAAGCAGTCGATGCAAAAAGGCACCGCAGCTGGGAAAACGGTCGCAGAGTACGCGTTTGTGTAAGCCCATTCGCTCGGATCAGATCGGTCTTCAGCCTTAGCATTCTCGTCATTCTCGTCTCATGACTGCTTAGTACGGGCGGTATCGGTCCGATCGGCCGCCAGACGATTGGCCGCCACCGGCACCACCTTGGCGGTATCCGCCACCGTATCCGTAGCCCCTGCAGCACCACCCTGACCAGCTGCGTCCTCACCTCCGTAGCCTCCTTCCTCACCTCCTGCACCGCCCTCGCCGCCAGCACCTTCACCAGCAGCAGCACCAGCACCTGCAGCACCAGCTCCAGCACCAGCGCCGGCACCATAGCCGCCGTAACCGCCGTAGCCACCATAGCTACCGTAGCCTCCACGACCACCACCATAGCCACCATAGCCTCCGTATCCTGCGTAAGACTGAGGGTATCCCCCATAGCCACCACCGCCGTAGGCACCTGCGCCGTAGCCGCCCGCGCCGTAGCCACCCGCGCTGTAGCCACCCGCACCGTAGCCACCGCCATAACCACCCGCTCCGTAGCCACCGCCGTAGCTACCACCACCGTTGCTACTACCACCACGGCCTCCACCGTAACTACCACCGCGCCAGCCGCCACCGCGACCTCCATAGCCACCACGGCCACCACCGAAGCCATAGCCGCTGCCGCCACCGCCTCCACCAGCACGCGCTTCTTTGGGCTCGGCGCGCTTAATCTCCACAATTTTGCCGTGGATTTCGTGGCTCTTGCTGATCACTTCAGCCACCGATGACTAGCCAAAAGAACAAATTAACAATAGTCAAACAAGTGAACCGACAGAGAGCAAAGCATCCAACCACGAACCTCGTCCTCGAATGTGATAAAACCGAAGCCACGTGAACGCTGTGTGTCACGGTCAATCATCACGACGGCATCCGTGATCTTGCCGAACTCCTCGAAGTAGTGGCGGAAGTCCTGCTCCGTTACTGTGGGAGCAAGGCCTCCCACGAAATCTTCTTCTGCTCCGTGAAGCCGCCACCGCCACCGCCGCCGCCACCACCGCCGCCGAAACCTCCTCGCCCACCACGGAAGTCGCTATAACACACCAAGAACAAAGCCATCAGGCCAGGACAGAGCAGATTAGTTCAGGTCATCGTCTCCCCACAGTATTTCCACGCAGCGCAAGGGTGGCGGCCTGCTGCCTAGTGCTACACTAGCGCCTACTTCTACCAAGGAGTGGTCGGAGAAGGGCTGGATGGAGGGTCGAGCGAGGCCAGAAGATGGCGAGTAAACGCCTTTGGTTCGTGTTGAGTGGGATTTCTCTTGTCCTGTTGCTTGTCCTGCTGCCTGTTCTGCTTCTTGCTCTCCTGACTTCCTTCCTCCCCTTCTTCCTTCCTTTCTGTCTTCTTTTTTTTTGTTTTCCTTCTTTTTCCATCATACAGATAATGTACATGACTTTTGTAGCCATCTCCTCGTCGATGCCTCAATATAGGGCCAGCATGCCGCCGAATCGAAGATTGGAGTACTAACCTAGAGCCTGGTGCCGTTCTATCTCTTGGGATCGCGCGCTTCACTTCCACTGATCGTCCATCCAGCGTGTGGGTCTCATCGAGCACTCGATCGATAGCTACAATACACAACCGCACAGCATTAAATCCTCCTCCTCCTATCTAATAAAATAAAAAACAATTGCTGTATATACCTGACGCATCTGCAAACGTGACAAAGCCGAACCCTCGAGGTTGGCCCGTGTACTTGTCCTTCATCAGGGCAGCGTCCGTCAGTGCTCCGTACTTGCCGAAATGTTGACGCAGAGTGTCCTCCGTCGTCTCCCAGGACACGCCTCCAATAAAAAAGCTTGCCCGGCTGTGTACTGGAACCGCTGCTGGGCTTGTCGTAGCCTCCGTGGTGCTCCATCTGCTGCTGCGGGTGCTGTCCACTGCTCTGCGAATAGTCTCCGTATCCGGAGGCTTCGTGGTGCATTGGCTGTTGACTCTGCGGTGCTACCTGCTGACTCTGTGGAGGTGCAGCTGCTGCGTCTGCTGCTGGGTGTCCAAGTCGTCAGGGTTGGCAGCCAAAGCTCGGATCTCCTCGTCGTCTTCTGTAGCGTCCGGGGCACCATTTGACGGCGCAGACGACTGGTTGTTACTTGCGGGCACCTGTTGATTGGTCGGTGCTTCCACTGCCGGCTCCTCCTGCTCGTACACGACGCCCAGCCCCTCCATAGCGATGATGAACGTCAACCGTCGAGGTTTTTCGCGAATGTATTGAGTTCACTATGGGTCAGGGGGCGATACCGACTCCCTCGAACCACCACTCTCCCTATAAGCATAGCAATACTTATAGAGCATCAGAAAAACAATTACGGATATGTATGGTGCTACCGTCGTAAATAATGCAAGTTTGAGACATTTACATTACAATATAGCCTCTTACAAAACATCATACTGTCGCGGGGTTGTCTGAATTTTAGACAAGACGAGACGACTAACAAAGATGATTCATAAATTACAGAAAGAGTATTATATAGATAGTTTTTACGTGATTGACCGATATGGGTTTCATTTCCAGCGACATGGCTACATTTGTGCACTTGAAGTGGCGTACAATGCCGGACGACCAGGCGCTGGAGTGGCTGGGCGTGATTGAACGGCAGCAGCAGGAGATCGAGCTATTGCGTCAAGAACTCGAAGCTGCTGCATGTACCAAATCTGGAGACGATCCGCCAACTGCCTCGTCGCCGTCGTGCTGTTCAATAGCAAGACGAGGCAGCAACACCAGCATCGCAAGCAGTGTCACTTCAATGGCAATTTCTGTGGTGTCTGTAAGGGATGATGACTCCGAGGTACCGATGGACAATGAGCAATACGCCAAAATCTGTGAGAAGATGGAGCGGATGCATACGTCGTTGGGAAGGAAAGATGCAAGACTTCAGAAGTTCCGAGCGCAGTCTAGCGAAGCTCAAAAGACGCAGCGCGTCTGAGAGAGACCGTAGCCGAGTTACGCTCGCAAATAGAGATCCAGCGAGCGCAGATGACGCGCGAATATATTGCCTCCCAAGAGACAATCGAGAAAGCTGTCGAGAAAGCTGCGCGATCTCTAGTGAAAAACGACCTCCTCAGCGCCGAGCTTACCAGGCTGAAGGGTGCACAAGCTCGGTTACAAGAAGACTTGAACGCGCGCGATAACGCTGTGAAACAAACTGAAATTTTGCATCGGGAATTACAAGACGAGCTCCATCAATCCCGCCAGGAAGCATTAAGACTGGCAAACGAGGTTCTTGAGTTGCAGAACGAAAGAGTCGTATTGCAGAGTGAACACCAACGTATTCAGTCTGGGTTAAAGGCAAAACAACGCTGCGAATATGAATGTGAGAAATTAAATATACAGAAACACGCCCTACAGGAGCGTGTATGCGAACTGGAGACAATCGTTCAAAAACAAGTCACGCAATTTGAGTTGCAAGCAAGTCACATCGAGGAGCAACAGCAATGGATCGAGCTTCTCAACAGAGAGAATGGTTTACTCGAGCAAGCTGGTGCCAAAGACCGCGCTGATCACCACGTGCACGCTGCACATCTATTGAAGAGCAACATTTCGCTGCAGCATGATTTTGAGTGTGAGCAAGAACACAACCGTAAACTACACGAGAATGTTGGCGAATTGCGCGAGGTAACTCAGCTACTTGGTGAGGAATTGTATCAGACCAGACTCGTTATCAAACGACGAGACCATGCACTGATGAATCGTGGAGAGAAGTATACTGCTCTTATCGGTGCATATCGAGCTCTAGAACGACATGCACAAGCTTTGGAGGTGTCGGAACGTGAGTTAATCTCAGTGCTAATTCCAACCAAGAAGCGACTCGCACTTCTTCAAGACACGTTGACGCGATTTTGCTACGAGTTGGAGGGTGTAAGCAAGCACATGGTGGCGAACCGGAAGCGGTAGGTGCTGCTAGATTACTGTGCTCTGCGCCATCAACATAGTGTTTTACGTTTGCAACGATGCAGCGAGTCTTTGTTGGGCAGAGCGTTGCGTGAGTACGGCAAACGGAATCGAGAACTTCAAGCCAGCGTAGTCGCTGCGAGGCAACAGGTAATAGCAGCCCGCTAAATGCACGGCACTTATCGTGGTGCTTACATTGTATCTGTGCCAGCTACACTCCATTATGAGCGCTTTCCGCAGCAGCGAAAGCGCAAGGAGCAGGCAGTCACAGCAAACCGGGACCTAAAACGCAGCCTGGTGGTCGAGCGCTGTCAGCGCACTGAGTACGTTTGTTGTCTCTTAGTGGATGCAGTTGGATATCTTCACTTAATTATTGACGGCACTTTTGCTACAGCCTGCTGCACCAATGCAAGGAGCTAGAAGGGTGTTTGGATTCTTGTCAGAGCTCTGCCTTTGAGTCCCAGACGCGCGCTAAAGGACTCGAAAACGACAACGGTGTGCTGCAACATGCCGTAACGCAGCTTGTAGCTTATGCTCAGGAACTGATGAGTTCTCAGCAGTCACTCCAGAGTGAGCTCACCAAGCTCGAAGTCACGGGCAAACGCCAACCAGCTGTGTATGGCTAACCCCCTCCCCACAAAAACAAAACTAGGAGTCAAGTACTCCCACAAGTGCATGTCGATTGCAACTAAAATGTTGGGAATTGAAAGACAAGGAACTGTTTCCAGTAATTAGACGCTTTCCATGACAATGTTGGGTGGATATGCACTGCCTCCCTTCATTAACCGGGTCGAGTGCTGCAGGTTGCGCAGTCGGTCGATCAGCCCTTTCATCACCACGTTCCTCTCGTACACCTCCGCCCAGTACCAATAAAAAGCACAAAAGTGAGTAAATACAACGACAACAACAACTTCTGGTTATGAAGACTCAACCAACGCTGCGTAGCTGGTTCCGTCTCTGGATCAGCATCGCCGTTGTGTCCTGCATCACAAACCCACCACAAAAAGGTGATAAAACCTTAACCAACCGCTACGTTGCGCTCTGCATTGCCGCACCTTATCCTCCTGCTCTGGGTCACTCTCTATCTCCACCTCCTTCACCGCCTTCAATAGGTCTGCGCTGATCTTCATGTACTGGTTCTTGAGGGCTGCAATCTTCGTGTACGTATCCTGAATCTCCTCAGGCGAGTATGGTATTACGATAGTGTGGCCCTGTCCATGCGCGTGCATCCCTGCGAAGCCTGCAGTCAGTCCATTGACGTCCGGATGCGCCTCATCCTGCGGAGACTCGGCGTCTGGGGACCGCGGAGGCGTCGCTGGGGTCGTCTCTGCGGCGAAGAGCTTGGAGCTCGGACGGAGTGGAGGCTTGAGGTTCGTGTACTTGGTCTCCTCCAGCACGTGGTAAGCGATGGCCAATAGGTTCGACAGCATCTGCTGCCCATTCTTCTTGGCGGGAGTCGCATCGGTCAGCTCCATCATCAAGTCAAAAGTTCAAAACCCTGTTGAATTTGATATCATATGTGGACCACATTAATTTGTGATGTTGAAGTGAAGAGACCGAAACGGACGGTCGCCATTACCTGCTTGCTAGATCAGGAGCAAAATGGACTCAACGTCAGGTCCGCCGTCCAAGGCACACACAGACCCGTCCACCGAGATAAATGACCGCGACGCACGTGTGAATGTACGCCGCCAACGTATCGACACCCGCAATGCGTCCAAAGACGATGCCTCGCGCAAGAAACAGCAGCAAGTGGGGAGGCACAGCACATGAGTCGCGGCCAGCAGCAGGTTGCCGACAGTCTCAACCAGTTAGATCGTCATAAACTGGCAGGAATCCGTCACGTCACCAGCGTCCGCGTGGAGGCGGACGATGCGGAGAATCGCCGTCGAGTAGAGGAGGAAGAGCGACGTCACAAGCGCGTGGAGAAGCTGCAACAAGAAGCCATCGAGTGGCGCCAAGAACGCCGCCGTTGAGATGCGGTGGGCAGATTTATTCGAGTTTAGTATGCCACAAGAGCTACACAACGAGTTGGAACTGCAAAACCGAGCGTGTACAGAGATTCTCGAGTCTAAAGATTCTGTGATCCGCGAGTTTCAGCACCAGCTCAAGGCTAAGGATGAAGAGTATGTGACGGCTCTCAAAGTACAGGCGGAAGAAGTGGAGAAACTGATCGACCGGATGGGTCAGCAATATCGGGAAATGCAAGATGAGTATGAGCTGGAGCTGGAGCAGATGGAGGACGCCTTCCTCAAGGAACGCGATGAGCTCATCGCCAACAACAAACTCGAGATTGACTCGCTGTTCGAGCGTCGCCGAGAGATGGAAATGGTCTACATGGAGACCAAGCAAACACGAGACGAGCAATACTTGCAAGAAATTGAAGAGCTGCGTGTACGCGATGCAGAGGACTACAATGAACTCAAGATTAAACTGGAGACGAATATCCAAACGCTAGAACAGCAACTCGAGGAGATGCGTGCAACGTATCAGCTCAACACGGAGAAGCTCGAATACAACTACCGAGTACTCACGGAGCGCGACATGGAGAACTCAGCTACTCTGAGCCAGCAGAAACGCAAATTGGCTCGCTTGAAAGACGCTTTGGCTACGCTCATCGCTAAATACAATCAGACAGATTCACGAGACCGCCACCAGAACGAAGAGCTTACGGAGGAGTATCGTAGGCTTACAAAGCAGTATCGCGACCTGCAAAGGAAGTACGCACACTTTGAAGCCAGCGACAGCAAGAAGTACGACGAAGTCTGGCTAATGCACGAAGAGGAGGCGATACGAAAATTGAAAAGCTGCTAGACGCAGACCGCATTATTCACGAGCAGCAGCTTGGTCTTGTGTGGCGACCGCCAGCGCAGTCCATTAAACATTGGAGTCATTCAGCGAAGGCAGGCGACACGTCAGCTCTCCAAAACCAGCTTGAAAGCGAACCACTTGACTCCAACGAGAATGGCAAAGAATCAAAAGAGACGATAATAGTGACAGGATGAACACAGATCTCGATGTCTTCGATGACGAGTCAGTCGAAGCGTACACGCCTCCTGTCAAGAAAATATCGGGGCAAAGCTGAAGTACATGCTGAAGATGCTTGCCTCCGAAGCGGGGTTCTTAGTGAATGGTAGTGTACAACAAGCTCTGGAAAATCTGCCGGACGATGAGGCTGAACTGGTGAAGGCAGACATGATCATGCGCACTCTCGGGATTGACAACGAGGAGGATATGGAGAAATTAATGGGGTATTTCTTCGAGGACCCTCGACAAGATATTCTTGAAAACAACAAAGAGAGCGAACAAACCAGTAAAGACAGTAACGAATCAGGCTCAAAGGCATCCGCGGCATCCTGGGGCCTCGTCGTCGGGCCTGAAGATGTCATCCGCGTCATCAAACGCTTCGTCGAGGTTCGTTGCTCTGTCAGGTCGATGCTGTAGAGTCACTGAGCTTGTCTTCGTGGATGGAATCTAAGATAGCTTTGTTTTTGGCTTTGTGGTGTAACAGGAGATGAACGAGCAGAAGCATGCAACACCTGCCGCGCGGATCCTTTATCGGTCAAGCAATGGCGAAGCTGAGGCAGGCAAGAAGAACGCGAAAGGAATCAGCTCAGCGGCACTAAAGGCCAAAGCACGAAAGGCAGAGAGGGAATACTGGACCAATATCGTCAAAGTGTTCCCTGCACAGAAGCTTCGCGTCATGGGCACACTCGAGAAAGGATTGACGTACTACAACTCGGCGCTGTTGCGTCGCAAGGAGCTGATTGGCGACGTCACCTCCATGAAGGAGCAGAACGCCGAGCTCAAGAACCTGCTCAAGCAGTACCTGGCCGCCCCCATCAACGAAGACCTCATTGTGCCGCCCACGCAGATGCAGCTCTACCAGTAAAACAAACCATGTTGAAGTATACCTTATCAAAGTGGCTACAATAATCTATTCATCACATTTATCAGCATTACTGATAACTTACCTGACACGATGTATACTTGTCGAACGCATTTTATCTTTCGAAAACTTGTCGAATATGGCGCGGGTGGGCTACGTCGCGCTCTTCTTCGTGAGTGCTACAGCTGCAAGCGTGCTGCGGACGTTTGGCGAGAGTAAACAATCGACATTCAGCTCTCTTCAACTCGAGCTTCTTTTCTAAACTGTTTTTGTGGTTGTTGTGTGTATCAAACGTCTACCATCAGACGTTCTATCGCATTTTGATGTCTTCTCCGAGTGTGACCACGCTCACTACCCCAAAATCTGCATGGGGAACCAAATTGTCTACAGGTGAGCAAATAAATACAAGATAGTAAACATGTCTTTCAATTGGGTCCTAGCTACGAATCTATGCGCTTTTTCATGACTATTTAGGATCAGCTTCAGTTTGGCCTGTTTCTTCGCGTTGACGTCCTTGTTGAGCTGTGCTGTTGCTCGGGGATGTGAAAGTGTGTGCTGTATGTTGCTGTTCCAACTTCCCTTCTATCTAGGGATGCTGGTTGCATCACTTTTCATCCCGGACGGTGAGCTGATGACGAGAAAGCTGGAGCCTAAGGCTATTACTCACATGTACTGCTACTGGATAGACTTCTTTAATGGCTATGTGGATCTGGCGCGGGTGGCATCAGCGCTCTTCATCATTCTCCAGATCGTCATTATTCTGGACTCAGCTTGTATGGTTGTTTATTGGCTTAGTATTTTTGAGATTCGGGGCTCCATACTGACTGTGACGACGTTGTACGTGGTGCTACCGTAGACTATCTCCGGGACTACATTTTGGACAAGATGGACGAAGCCGATCGTGATGATGACGCGCGGCATGCACTGTTGGGCAGCAGTTTGGACTCAACGCATGGAGATGGAGCCAAGACCATGTGGTAAGACCAAGGTTCACAACTTTGCTGTTTGAACTTTACCTCGAGCAACTACTAACGTACGTGATGTGGTACTATGTTTTCTCAAGGGAGGGGGTTTATTTAGCGCTGGTGTTCATCTGCATGGCACTCTCGACAGTGAGCCTTGCAATGATGTATTTGCGCTACGCAGACGATGACCTGAACGTCATGTTCATCTCGCTTACGCTGCTATCAGTTATCGTCCTCACCGCGTTAAGCGGTAAGTTAGTCTGTCTATTCTATTATGCGTCTATCTAACTTTTATTCTGCCAGTGGTGACATGGGTAAACGTGGGCTTCTTCCGTCAGCAGTCGTCTCCCTCTACCTGGTGTTCTTGTGCTATCAGACTGTTCGAGCGAATCCGAATACGTCGTTTGCTATCTCAAGCGAGGAGAAGCTGCAGGAGCAACCTGGTGCGATCACTAACGCTTTGATAGCAGCGTTCACGATTACCTGGACAAGCTGGCGAACGTCAGCGACCGATACGGCATTTTTGGGTTGTCGTCATCGAAAACACAGCCTGAATTTGCTGGAACTGAAGAGGACGAGGAATTAGCAAGTATCGGGATAAGTTCACAGCTCTTAGCAAAGGAAGACCAGGCTCAACGCGAATCCGTGGTGGTACCCGAATACCAGTTTCATGTGCTCATGGTGCTAGCGTCACTTTACATGGCGATGGTTCTAACCAACTGGGGTAGCCCCAACGGGTAAGACCCTCCTCGCAGTCTTGATACCCAGTGGCCACTTGATCTAATCCTAATCCTAAACTTGTTTTGATGTGCAGTTCCTCGTCGAAAGATGATGAGATCGTAACCATGTGGGTCAAGGCGATTTCGCAATGGGTTGTGTCGGGACTATTTCTCTGGACGCTTGTAGCACCTACAGTCTTCCCTGGTCGCGATTTCTCGTAACTATGGAGCGAAAATAAGGGGATTTGAATGGGGTCGCCACTACAATGCAACTGTGCGTACGGAAATTTCATGGGGTGCAAATCGCACGCATTTATTTATTTCATTTGCGATTGCGCGGATCAACACGCTGCCGCTTGCGACGCCCGGACCCTATGCGGGCTTTGCCTCCTCCCCCACCTCGATGCCTCGTGGACATTGACCTCACAACACGAAGCTTCTGGCCTCCACACATCGACCCATCTAATTTGTCTGCAGCTTCTAGAGCTTGTGCCTCCTTTGTAAAGTCTACCATGTAGCCTGCCAGGTCTGCTCCAGTGGCGGTATCTTTCGTGAATGACACCACACCGGGACAGTCCTGGAGTGCACTCACTAGAGTCAAAAGCTCTAACGGTTCAGTGGTAGATACAAGGATGGAAGCGGACGTTTGGCTGCTACAACTATTGTTGCCGTCCTCAGTGTCCATTTGCTCCGAGGAGGATCGGGAAGAGCGCGGTTTGGGTGGGCAAGCGTACGTCTCAGTATTGCTTATTACGCCTCCTCTGTTGTCAACGTGGCCGATAGGAAATGCCACATCTTGTTCAGGTCCGCAGGAAAATGGGTACTGCGGTGCTTCACCTTGATAGTATGGAGTAGCCTCCATCCATGTTGACGCGCTTGCTCCAAAGTGTTGGTGATGCGACAGTTGCTGATAGTTCGCTGAGCCTCCATAGTTTCCGTACGGCTGGAACTGCGGCTGCTGAGGTGGAGGAGGATACGGAACGAGTTGCATCGGATAATACTCCAACCCTGTGAACATGTTCACCGAAGTAAAACTAGTCGAGTGAGGCTGGAGGTACGCACCGGACGCCATTGGTGATAACCGGCGTTCGAGTTCACCTGCTCCAGCCCCGCATGGAGGGGGCATAAAGGACTGCTGAGGGAAGTAATATCCCTCCCTTGGGTGAGGATGTTCATTGTTCCGCATTAGGTGGGCAAAGCGCGCTTCCACGGCACGCAAATCCACGTCCTCCGATGACCCCGTTACTACTCGATCACCAGCACTGCGATCTAAGCGCATGGGATCATTGTTGGCAATTACGTTGCTCCCATGCGTGGTAGTAAACAATCCTGGCGCCAGGATTACAATTGCTTGCAAGAATTTGCCAGAGCCAAGAGGTAGTTCCATCTGGTGAAGCTGGAGTGCTGCCTCCGTGGCGTTTGGCTCGCTGTCGAATTTCACGAACGCTACCCCCTGTGCCTCTCCAGTGCTCTTGACAACCTTGATGTCCATGAACTCCATCCCTGAGAACGATGACACCACCGACGACAGCATATGCGTCGCCAAAAATCGATCGTATAACAGTAATACCCAAAGACGGGATTTTCCGCTGGTAGCCATAGCTGCCGGCATGGATGACGCTGATGCATCTGCAGGTGCACAGTCTGGGCTCCAACCAGAAGGATGGAGCAGTGTACCGTCAGTATAGATGGTCGCTCTCTTTGCTCGGTGGTGAGAGGTTGATAGAGCTCCTCTCGAATCGTGAGCAAACGATAACTATACATACAGTAACGATGATACCAACCGTGTAAAGAAGAGTAACAGCACACACACATAATCCCACAACAACACTCGTCAGAATGGTGCGCGCTAGATACCCGATAAAAGTTATCATTAATTCCACGCACATGCAAACTCACCGCCATGAACTCCGCTTTTTCTGGATCTTCCTCCCCTGAGATGATTCTTCACAAAATGACTTGACTACAAACTCAGCCGTTGAAGGCTTCATGGAGTACATAAGGAATCGTTTGGTATGTCAGAATTAATGAAGTCGTTCCAACCGCACCGAGCTTACCTTTGAATAGCGAATATACGCCATTGTTTTCACGCGACCAAAACTTTTACAAGCTCAACTGAGTCAAAATCGCCATACACCGCAAACATTGCTTCCAATTCTTGTATCGTAAACTGCTCAAATATGGTAAGACCACGAAAGAAATCAGCGATATAAAAGTTTGAAGTGTGCTGAACTTTCGAAATACGAAGGCAGTTGTCGTACCTTGTACGTTGATGTGAAAAATAACTTAGTGCGGGCTGGCCAGATCAGCTTCGTATCGCCCGCCACCCCAGACTCAAGTTTAATCTCTGGATTTCCGTAGCAGCTAACTGTGTCAGCAATGCTGTGGCCTCGTTGCTCTCGGCCATGATTTCCTCGACTCGTTTGTTGTTTCGCTAGCCGATAAGTTCCTTTAATTCCATTGTCTGACGATTGGCGCTTGCAATGTTTTTTCGACATGATCTCGTCTTTCAGTGCCTCTGGCGACAAGCTGATATCACTTCGATCAGAAAATTTCCTCGGTGGAGACCATGGCAAACGATTACCTCGAGATCGAGTATTCAGTGTAGGTGGGGGTGATGTCGTTGTGTTGCTGCGTTTACGACGTATGCCACTGCCATCAGGGCCGTTCTCGGTGCTCGAACCGCTGCCATCCAGACTCTGGCGCCGTCGTCGCAAGTGCTGTTTGCTGGAGTGAGTAGTCGCCGCTTCTCTTGTTGTTAATCTAGGTGTCTGCAGTGCACTGAGAGAGGAGTCCCGAGCCGTCATAGGTGTCGAAGCAAGAGACACCGAGCGAATACTGGATGCAAGCGAGTCTGTGTTGATTTCTCCGTCGGTCCCCGTAGTACCGGGGATCGTCACTAAGAGATTTCCGCGCTTTTGCTTGATTTCATCGTCAACAGTTGACCTTGCACGCCGATACGCAGGGAAAAGATCTTGAGTCTCGTGCTGCTCCACAGCGTCTATCATAGCATGCAACACCTCCTGAACTTGCTTCTGCACCACATCGGATTTCGTCAACACGTCTTTGCCTAGAGCCGGCCATTCATTTGTCGTCGTCTCTTTCTTCAATAACCCTGTCTTAAGTGGCACGACTGCAATCTCTCCAAGCAGCGGCTGTCTAGCAAGAAAGTTGGAGACGCACGACTAGGTGCTAACGGCAGTGCTGCAACTGGTGGACTTGACCGTTGGCGCTTTCCTGGCACTCGCGCGTCAATTCCTCCGTCGTCTTCTTGTCGGTCCCCATCTGCTCTCCCGTCAAGATCTTGACGAGCGTGTTGATCTCGCTTCAATTTGCCATTACCGCCCATAGGTTTCTCCTTGGCGATAGTCACCTGCAGCACCAAAGCCATTTAAGAACAGTGAGTGTAGAGCCGCAACAACAGTAACAGACTGCTGACGGACCTTGAGGATGTGGCCGTCGTCCAGCTTCATTTCATCTAATTTCTCGATTGCAGCAGTTGCGTTCACTGGGTCTTCGTACTGCAAGAAGGCAAAACCCTGCGATTTTCAATATTATAACCAACAGCAGCGTTAGTTCGCTAAAGAAAAGGAATCTCAGCACATTGTCCAGCACATTTGTTCACGTACCCGTGATTTTTACTGCGGTCCAGCGCTAGGTGGAGGTGTTTAATGTGGCCACAAGTCGAGAAAAGCGAACGCAGTTCGTCCACGTTGCGGCCTCGTCCACACACAATAAAAAAGACGTGAGAGCTCGGAGGGGCGCGGACCATTCGCTGCAGACGTCGGTGCAGGTGAAGGAGGCTCCTTCTTCACAGAAACGTCCGCCAGCTCCTCGGAGCGCTGCGCCGCGTTGCCGTCACCTGCGGGGTCCATCTGTGAATTGCGATTTACGATGCGCGAACTTAGTCGATAAATGCGAACTTAGTAGATAAATACGAACTTAACGATTCGCCATTTGTAAAGAGACACGTTAGGAAGGAAGATGAAGACACAGGACTGCACTGAGGTGGAGTTCGCTGTGCGTCTGCTTTGCACCTCGACCGAGCGCGTGGTGTGTCTGCTGGGAAACGTATCAGAGCTCGGTGCCTGGGATGTGGAGAAAGCCCGTGGGTATCACTCGCCTTGCCTTTGCTTCGTTCTCCTGTGCTGACTGACTGATTATTGCGTAGTGCCCATGGAACTCATTGAGTGTCAGGGAGAGGAGAGCACGTGGCGAACGACTGTCGAATTTGCAGTAAACACGAACACGCTAGAGTACAAGTACGTGGTCAAGCACAAACAGACACGGGAGCTCGTCTCGTGGGAGGGATTACCGGGTAATAGGACTCTCACGATCGCTCTTGGCAACAACGTCGCGCTGTAAGTGGACAATTGGGTTGTCTTTTAATTGAAGCAAGGTGAGCTAATTTGTGTGTGGCGGTTATGGGATGGTAGAGGGGCTGCTTCGTACCAGAGCTCGACGTACACGACGCCGAGCTCCGATCCCAGGGCCTCGTGAGGCCAAGTTGGGGAATAACGGCAACACCAACGGGTTCCAGGAGTGGCGCTGTTGTCGGACCAATAAAGAGGCCAATCCATGGTGGGAGGTGGACCTGGGCAAGGAGTACACCATCTCCAGCATCCATTTGTGGAATGCAATGACATACCACGAACAAGCGAGACACCCAAAGGGCCGTCCGCCGATTACGTCCAAGGCGTCGACATCTATCCCTTCACCTCCACTGTGGGTGTTTATCTCGAAAGAATCTCTGGATCGGGAGGCAGATTCACTTATGAATGCACAAGCAAAAGCTGCGACGGATGCAACTTCTGTACAAGCGATTACAATTGACAGGTTGTTTGACAGCCGTGTGCGGTCGCTAAATTTCTTTGTTCCTGGGGATGAAAACAGAGGAGATAGGCCAGACTCGACAATCCCTACTGTTGAGGGGCGATATGTTCGCCTGCAGTATGCTAGTGCTTCAAGTGCTCTGCAGTTCGCAGAGTTAGAAGTTATTACGCAAGACCCCGTGATGTCTTTGGACCGCAAGGAAGCGCCGCACACAATCTCGAGCCTCAAAACTGATGATGGTTTCTATGGAGTCTCCAACTCGCTGAATGGAGACATCAATGAGTACGTGGAGAGTGGGTGGCTTAATCCTGCTGTAGACATGGCGGAAGTACAGCTATGGATCGGAAGTTTTGACTCTACCAAACCGGCGATTCAGTGGTTGAGTGGTGAGACTGAGCATAATCGAGTCACGATTGAACTGCGCCATGAAAGTCAAACAAAGAACAGCAATACAGTTGAGCTGCGGGACGAAAAGTCTCAACCTCAAGAGAAACAGAGCGTCGGAGGTGATTCAGTTACATGGAAATCTCTTCCTGCCGAATCCAAAGGCGCAGCACTGTTGGACAAAGAGTCAACAGAGCTGCGTCACCTTCTGGAAGCATATCAGCAACATGGTCGAGCCGAGATTTCAGGGTATCTGAACAATGATCCGGATGGTTGTGAATCACCCTCAGAAAAAGCTCCCAAGATTGCATCCTGGCTGTCAAAGCTGGCATTTATCCAATCGCTTGATGCGACCGACGCGACCCTTCTTGCTGCCAAAGTTACCACGCGAAATTACTCTAAGGGCGAGACGGTACTGAGCTATGCAGAGCAAAAACGAGCTGTTTTATATGTTGAATCGGGCGAAGTAGAGCTATTTGGGCCGGAGTCGTCTAGAGGTTCAAATCTCATCGGAACATTGAGCAAAGGTACCTTCTTCAACGAGATGGGAATTTTCAGCCGCTGGTCCAAGCAACCTGCGATGTTCAAGGCAAAAACTGATGTGATATGCTCCCTGTTGGATTTCGAGACACTCGTGACAGTTCTAGAAAGCAACAAGGTGGCTCTGATCCGCGATGATTACATTCGCAAGAGGTATAAGACTTCATCTTCCTCTGGCAAGAAAACTAGGCACTACACCGACAATACTCACGCCCAAGTTTTCAAAGTGAAGGCACCTGTCACCGCAGTGAATGGAAGTGGACGTCATAGCAACGGACTTTCCCATCGCTGGACATTTGACATTTACAACTGCCAGTTAGACGCCAAGTCTGGCAGGATGGAGCTCTTGGGGTCAGCCTATCTTCTTCCGTGCCAGATCAACAAACATGGAGAAGAGGATCTGATAGTCCCAATCTTCAGCGCAGCTAGCCATAGCATCGTCGGTCAGCTCACCCTGTCGTACCTGGTCTTGACGCCATTTGTTCACCCTAAGAACAATATCGCCCACGTGTGGCGCTCCTACTGGCGTGAGCGTCCGCCCTTACCATCGGTCATCGAGGCATGGGGCGGTCGTACTATCAAGTGGACGGGTACCGCCTTGCGCTAACGAGAGAAAACACACTTGCGTCGTTCATTCTGGCTGGACGGAGTGGTGCGGACTTTGTCGAGTTTGACGTTCAGCTTACGAAAGACCAAGTACCCATCATTTACCACGACTTTCTGGTGAATGCTGGGCTAGAGGACAAGCATGCGGGTGCTTTTGGCACGAAGTCCGAGACATATGAGATTGGTATCCATGACATGACTTACCGCCAGCTCACACAGTCCTACACGACCCCAGTGCCTCACAAAGGAAACAAAACTCAGGTACTGCAAAATCGAGTGAAGAAGCACTGGGCTCGTCTTCAAGGTGATAAAAGGTGATATCCCCGGCGGGGCATATTACCCGTGACGCAGAAAAGGATAACAAAGAAGAAGAGCATCATCTTGTAGACCTCTTTCCCCGCTTGGAAGACCTCCTCAAGCACGTGCCTGCTGAAGTTGGTCTGAACGTGGAGATTAAATACCCGGATCCGTTTTTCCGCGCGACGATGCGAAGCTCCAGCCAATTTGCTATCAACGCTTACCTCGACAAGGTGCTTCAGTGCGTGTTTGACCACGCTGGCTCGCGTCGTATTTTCTTCTCGTGTTTCGACCCGAGTGTCTGCATCGCCCTGCGCGCCAAACAAGCCAAGTACCCAGTGCTGTTCCTGACATATGGCTCCATGGCACCGCAAGCGATGGACTCGCGGATGACGCTTCAATTCGCGACCAACTTCGCCAAGATGGAAAAGCTTCAGGGTATCGTGTCCAACTCCAACGCGTTCGTCGAGACGCCGGAACTTGCGCCTCTCGTGAAGAAAGACATGCAGCGTGTGCTCATGACGTGGGGTGATCAAAACACAAACCACGAAATGGTACAGCTGCAGAAGCGCCACGCAGTTGACGGGGTCATCAGTGATAATGTCATTGATCTCATCAGCCAGGACAAGAAGCTCCAGACACAAGCGAAGTAGCTTCGCGATGACAAGAGGTGGGATTGAACATATATAGGTGCAGTGAAAAGCAATCTTGCATAATTTGTGATACTGTATTTACAAGTACAAGTCCACCACAGCAACGTTTGAGATAAAAAGTGTGGGTGATCAAGTGCACACCCACAAACAATTAACACAAGTGCATAATAATAGTAAAAAATAATATATTTGGGCTGCACCGTAAAATGGTCGCATTCTGCCGCTGAGTGCAGCCAACGAACGACCAGTTGTGTTAACGCCGCGTTTGTCATCTCTCTCTTGGTATGGCGCTAGCAACTCGGGAATTCACAGTTGTTATTCGGGTCGCGGGTTTGGACTTGGCCTGTGACAGTGCAATATCTTGCATCTTCAAAGCAGCCTCCACCGCCGCCGCCATTCCCATCATCTCCATCATAGCCTAAAGTACCAAATTCGCCGTCGCCATCCTCGTTTGAAAAGTCTCCACCAACGCCTTCGCTGCCCTCGTTCGAAGCCTCAGCCGATGCTAATTCACTCACTGGATCTGAGGAGCGGCAAGACGCAGCCAAAGCCACCGCAGCAATGCCCACCATCACCGCCACTCGTAGCTTAAAACCTGAGCGAAGCATTGCTGCTACCATCAAAGCGCTGATGTCAGCGTCTTCAAAAGTGTCTGCTATTTATTAATCATCTCATGTAGATGCTCTTATATAGAGATCTAATGTTCCCTTAGAGGGAGTTTCAACGGCACCAAATGCTTCATCGCATGTTTTCACTTGGCATTTGTATTCCGGTCGCACAGCTTCATCTTCCGCAGCTCTTCCTGGGCTGCGCTCGTAACTGTCTGTGGATCTGGTCTGCCGCAACATCGCGTCTCGAATGGAACGTAGCACAAGCAGCAGCAGCAGCAACTCTGCTCCAGGCCTGTCGACGCTGGAGCAGCAGAAGCGACGCGCGCTGCTCGTCAAGATCGCGCAGTTCGAGTCTCGAGGCGCCATTCTGCCGACAGACGCACGCACTTTACGTAGTCAGCTCCATGACAGCACCAGTGGCCAGTGGAAGGCGGTGGAGGTGCGACTGCAACAGCTCTCCAGGAGCTGGAACCCGTATCAGGATCGTCACTCGGCCCCATCACGTGTCACGAAAGAGAGGACGAGGAAACAGGACTTTATGAGTTGTTAGGACTGGCGAAAGACCCAAAGTGACTACAGTAGCAGTAAAAAACAGTTTAGGAAGTTGGCTTTATTACTGCATCCAGACAAGAAGAGAGCGAGTCGTAAAAGGAAACGGGGAAGAGAGCAGAAGTAGAAGAAGGAGGAGAAGACGAAGAAGAGGACGATGAAGACCTGGAAGAGAAGGCGGAGGATGTAGACTCGACGCAGTTTGCAAGGTTGAGATTGGCGTACGAGACACTGAGTGACCCAAAACGGAGAGCTGCGTACGATGCCAAACTTGCGGAGCCTTTGCAGTCTCAGTCTCAGTCTCAGCAGCTGGGCGAAGATGTGAAGAATCAAGTAAAGCTAGAGGCCTCAACAGACTTTGCGTCCTTGGAGTGGATGGCACGTGTGAAACACAAGATGGATGTGATGGCGCGGATCGCGGAATGGGCCAAACTTTTGGCATTGAATGCAACAGAACTGCGCTTTGAGACGGGTGAGCCATGCACGGGCAAAAGTTGTGGTAAAATTGTAAGTATGGACCGAGATTTGGAATGTTCCGGGTCGCCTCGTCGCCGTATATATATGTCTGCTGCACAAGTACATTCACGCCTGTGATGAAAGTTGCACAAGCGCTTTTGTGACGCCGAACTGGATCGACGTGTGTGCCCCATGCGTGCATACTGGCTAATTCAAAACTGGTTGTTCGACCAGATACAAACTGCCACTTTACAGCGGCAGCATCTGCAACAACCCTTTAACGCAGTAGCGAGCGGAGATACCAGAGAACCTGTAACGAAGAAGGTGGAGCATGAAGCGGATTCCAAACCTCTTGCAGCGATCGTAGAAGAGGGTACCATTCCGGCATGCCCACTAGTTGCGTCTGAGATCCACTTGGGCGACCAGTACACACGTTTTCAGGTTGAGAAACTCGATGAGTGTCAGAGCACAGAGTGTCGAGGTAATTTCCAGTTTTTGGAAGATGGCATATACGCTTGCCGCCGCCATGGCACGCCCCATATATGTACCTTTGAGAAGTGCGATCGGCAGGAGTTGCGTATGAGCAACTATGTTTGTTGGGTGAGTGGAAAGATTTATGGCCGTGAGCGAGAAGAGGCTGGCACAGATGTGCGCACGCGCCGCGTAGTCTATTCAGATGCACACGGGGATGAAAGTGCTGTCGAGATGGAAGTTCCCGTGATGTTGCCACTTGGTAAAACAACAGGGTATCTACTGGAGGGGGCTTCTGAGCTGAATTCTAATGATATATCCTCGTTGTCTCCACCACCGCCTGATGAAAAAGCTTGGAACAAGAGGAAGCGTATGGATTCATCTGACTGGGCTGAAGACAATAGTAGTGTTCGGCCACCGAGGGAAGCAACGAGAAAGAAATCCAAATTCGACCGTCAACAAGAGCGGGAAACTTCGCCTGTGCGAAAGCGGCTGCATCAACGCTTGACAACGAAAATACAGCGGGCAGAGATAGTGGCTTTCCACATCTTCCTGAAGCTACCGCCTGCGGTAGCCATTTTGCCGAAGGTGGCACTAGAGCTGGAGGAAGCTGCTGACAGCAGCTCGAACGATGAAGATTCCCCGTCAAAGGTATTCGAAATGGCCGTGTTGGTTCAGAGAATCTTTTGCAGATTTTTGTGAATGCACATCACACCGTCAACTACATCAAGTACTGGATGGAAGAGTTGACAGAACAGCAGCTTTCTATCTGGGATCAACAAATATATTGGGGTGACACGCTTATTGGCGAAGAGACAAATGTAATGGTGCTGGAAGAGCATGGCGTATCGGCGGGCTGTGTTCTCGAATTGCGTCTCCATGACGATTGCCCACTTCTGGTAGCTACTTGGAATGGCAAGAGCGCAGCGGCTGGGGAGTATAATACGGTGCAGATTTCGAAAGAAGCGGAGGAAGATTTGGATGACCTACAGGAAGAGTGGGAAAACGTGGTAGCTGTGGAGGAAGATGCGTTCGAGCAGTCTCGGCTCAAGCGCAAACGTAAGAAAATGGAGCTGCGAGGTGCTCTGGAGCATACGGAGGTGCTGCAATACGATAATGTGGAGTCGAAACCGCGATTGCTTGGTGTGATCCACAAGCGAGCTCTTCGTGAAGGTGACGGTAACAAGCAGAAATTGCGGCTCATTCCAGCAAGTTCAGTGCACAAGAAGGGAGTAAAAGTGACGATCAGAAGGCGTTGATGTCCATTAAGAACGATGTGTTGGTGAAGGAAGAGCAAGAGCAAGTACCTCAAGCAGTCCAAGCACTGAGGGCTTTGTCGAACGATGCACAACCAGTGAAAGAAGTAAAAAAGAGAGGGTCAAAGCAGAGAAGAAGTGACCCGCTGCCTACACATTTGATTTATGCATCTAGGAACGAGGTAAACACCCGCCGGCAGCTCTCGAAGAGTGACATCGTGATAGCTGTCGATGGGGCATGGAAAGCAACTCGCGCACCTGCGCCCTTGTATAGTGCTAATACTCCCTCAGTTCTATGTACATACCATACATACAATGTCAATACACTAACAGACCAAAAGCGATGAATGTCTCCAACCACTGAAGAAGGAGAAAGCCATGAACAAATACATAACTCGGCAAGATGACATCAAGTGCCTCTTCGTCGGCTTTGTTCGTTTGCGTACCTGACCACTTGCGTAAGACCGTCAACGATACCACGATACGCTGCAGGGCTTCCTTCAGAAGCGTACGCACGTTGCACCTGTTTCGAGCAAGAACGCAGCAAGTTAAGGTTGTGTTGTAATGCCGAACGCTAAACGCAAAGCTCGCTTGTACTTGGAGCCGAAGCTTGATGAGGTCCAGTGGGTTGGTAAGGAACGAAGCTGAGGCTCCAGCAACCGCCGCGCTTGCGAGAGTGTAAAGCGCCGGCAGTTCCTGCATGTCAAGACGCTTCTGAGCAAAGGCCTTGGCCTCCTCGTAAAACATGAAGTAGAGCGCTGAGAATGGCCCGAAGGACAACAATGTGGCAGTGTAGCCCTTATACAGCCCCCAGTCGTTCCGTACGAGCAATCGTCTGCACAGCGTCAAACGTATTGCGGTAGTAGATTTTCTGCAACGATCCCGGAGCTCCAGACGTTGCCAAAGGATGTCCTTGCACCTGCATGCGCTCCTTGATGACGTCGATGGGGACCCACAGTACACAGCTTAACGCCTCAGCCGACATTCCCGCCCCGAGGTACAGCAACGACGGACTTCCCTTAAAGCTCTCAACACCCAGTAGTGCGTCCTTGGACACTTCATACGATGTCAGATAGAGACAGGTCGCTGGTGCTGAGCCCAGCATGCTCACACCAAGCCACGGTATAGCCCCGTAGATGTTGCAAACTATCACACATACATACAGAGAGATACTTGAGTCAAATCCACCTCTTCGCAATGCTGTCATGCTAGTGGGAAAACTGCACCTGAACGTTCGAAGTTGAAGCTGGGACGCGATGGTTTGCCCCGTGGCGGTGCTGGCCTGCAATCGCGCCTTGACGGTGTCTAGCGGGTGACAGAAGACACGACCGATCATACCAGCCGCTGCGCTCCCCTGTGGGTATGAAGGTCATACCAAAGTAAGAAGTGTATTATATCTGCGTTAATGTCTTGAAAGTGGAGTCAAAGAAGGCGAATGTACCAAAAGTGTGGGGAGTTGACTTGACGGCTACCAGAGCATTCCACACGTTATAAAACAGTGCATATGGGCGGTTAGTGTTTGGTTATCTCTGTCAACGTGTCCCCATGCGCAAGAGAGGTCTGGGGCATCCCCACAGAGATTGGTCATCACCGTACTGTCATTCGTTCATCGTTGCCCATTTTTAAAAGTTGTGACCCATTTAATGGGAGTTGTTTTTTCTTCTCTAAATAAAGGGTAACTATATGGGTCATCGTGTCGTGATCTCATTCAGTGAAAAACATCAGCCACATCCAAATCAAAGCAGCAGAGGAACAATATCTATTGGATCTATTAGGAATGACACGCGTGTATCTCGATTATAACGCCACAACCCCCGTAGAGCCAGCGGTACTGCAGGCTTTACTGCCGTATCTCGGTAGTCACTTTGGCAACGCCTCGTCCTCATACGCTCTGGGACAACAGGCCAAACAGGCGGTAGCAACTGCACGAGCTCAAGTGGCTTCGATGCTCAAGGCCGAAGACCCAAGCGGAATCGTTTTCTTATCAGGTGGAACCGAGTCGATCAACTACGCAATCAAAGGATCAGCTCTGGCGGCCAAGCGCAACAGTGGACGCTCCCACATCATTACGTCTTGTGTGGAGCACGTGGCCGTGCTGGAGACGTGCAAATGGCTGGAGACGCAGGGATTTCAAGTCACTTACCTGCCAGTGGACCACTTTGGCTGCGTCCGGGTGCAGGATGTGCTGGACGCCCTGAACCCGGAGACGTGCCTCGTGTCCATCATGCTCGCCAATAACGAGGTGGGGTCTCTGCAGCCAGTTGCAGACATTTCCCGTACTGTGAGACGGTATGCGCAGGACGAAAACAAGAGACTGCCGATCCTCGTGCACACAGACGCCAGCCAAGCGATTGGGAAAGTGCGTGTGAATGTCGAGGAACTGGGTGTCGACTTGCTAACAGTTGCGGGACACAAGCTGTACGCCCCCAAGGGTGTTGGCGCGCTCTACATCCGTGATGGCACCGAGGTCGATACGATCATTCACGGCGCCTCCCAGGAGAGTGGACGTCGAGGCGGCACTGAAAATGTGGCTCTGAATGTTGCACTGGGTCAGGCGTGTGCCCTAGTAGAGAAGAACCTACACGGATACGCGATGGTCATGCAGGAGATCAGGGCTTTTCTACTTGAGCAAATTCAGAAGCACTGCAGCCTCGCCAATGTCAGCTACCAGGTGAATGGCCACCCTGAGCTTTCACTTCCCAACACGCTCAGTATCAGCTTTGAGAACATCAACGCGACGCGTTTGCTCGACTGTGGGTTCAACTGGATTGATTTACATTTTTATTTAACAATTTCTGGTGCTGACTTGTTGCTTTTCATTTGCATTTGTATGTTTTAAGTGATTGAGGCCGATGGTGTCTACGCAAGTGCAGGATCAGCATGCCACAGCTTTAAGCAGAGAAGTAGTGAGGACAAGCAAGCAGACCCTGCGAGTCAAGACGAACACATCACAATCTCGCACGTGCTCGCAGCCATGCACGTGGCCCCCGACTTCGCGAAAGGCACGCTTCGTCTATCCGTGGGTCGCTCCACCACACAGGAAGAGGTGTTGCATGCTGCTAACGCCATTCACAAGGCCATCCAGCAACTCCAGTAGGCCCAGCATGCGTACAAAGTATGTATGATCACTTTCTCTACGTGGCATAACGTCTAAGCGAGCACAAACTCAATTGCCAAAGAAAGCGCAAAATAAACATGTTTTACTCACTAACACGGATCAATCACTTGTGGTGAGTTTCTGGCGAGATATTCGGTCGAGTTGTCTTCATTCACTCTTCCAGCGATCTCTCAGTAACGTTTCGAAATCCAAGCCAGCAGCCACTTGAGGTGCGTGAGCATGTATTTGAGCGCTCGTGTCCACTGCTCGTCATTGCCGAGAGATAGGAAGACCACCAATCTTACCGCGCTTCCCTTTATATGGGTGGTAGATGTACTACATGTTCGCATTGTATCCAGGAGGGGGCATGAAGTAACTTCCAGGAGGAAATGCAGTTGGGCCCATCGGGTACTCGGCCTTGTAGTAAGCCGCTTCTTCTTTCTTGGCAACCTCCTTCGGATTGGCAGCAACAAGCTTCTTCTTGCCAGTCGTTTTCGTGATGGTAGTTTTCTTGGGATTAACAGGCTTCTTTGATGCAACAGACTTCGTGGCGCTGCTAGTCTTCTTGGTGGCAGCCAGCTGCTTGGGGTAGTAGGTTTCTTTGAAGTGGCTGACTGCCTGGTGGTGCTAATAGCAGCCTTCTTAGAGGCAGCAGTCTTTGGAGTCGCAACTTTTTTACGTTGCCGGATTTCTTGGGACTAGCCACTGATTTTTTTGACGACAACGGTTTTGACGATCACTTTCTTTTCATCGTAGACGTAGTCTGATTGTTCTCCTTGATCTTCGAAGCGTAGATGTTCTCCTTGATCTTTTCACACTTTTCTTTAGTAAAGTACGAGGAGAACTAGCAGAGTCCGCGAGCCCTGGAATGGCCTGAGCTGGACTGAGCTGGACGATCTTCTTGGCTGTTTCAGGTCGAATGTGAAGCGCATTGCACAGAGCTTTTCAGAGCGCGAGTTGAGATCGACCTTCGACATTGTTGTCCCTGCCAAACGTAAGCGAGATAGACGTGCTAGGAGCTTACCAGTAGAAGACGTCCACGCACAGGCTCAGAAGCAGCACTGTTGAAGAGCTCCTAACTGCAAGTTATTTTCTAAAGTGTACCCAAATAGTGGTACCTTCCAGTTAAGTTCGGTCTCTCTGAAGACGCACTTAGTATAAACTTCGCTTTCGCAGTGTTGTCGTTACGCTTACACTGGACGACGCTGGTCTGGTGCTGCTGTTGATCTCTCTCTCTCTTCCTACGTCCCTCTTCAGTCCACCACTGGCGTTTCTTGCTCCTCCGCTTGGCTGCGACTAGAAAACCACCAGTCCAATGAGTAGCAATGGTATACTTCACCCTCGCATCATCACGACGCTTCCTCGACCTCCATCGACTGCCAACGCGACTCTAGGAGCTGTAGGGGCGTCCTCCGGGTCTATGTCGCCTGCTCCGTCGTCCGCAGCTCCCTCCTTCTCGCCGTACGCGAACAGTCCCGCTCCTTCGAATACACGTCGCTCGGCGATTGAAGGCAAGAGCTTGTTCACGTGTCACCAGTGCGGTGCGTTGCTCAAATTTAGGTACAATCCAGTGTCGATTGAAGAGAAAATCATGCAGCTGAGGCCTGTCAAGTACGAACATCCGACTGACTGCGAGGAGAAGGAGGCGGCACGAGCCAAGGAAGACGAAGAACAGATGCCGAGATTGACAGAAGGAACAGACGCAGGAGAAACTACAGATCCTGACGAAGAGGAGGAGGCGGCAGCACTTGCCAGATCTTCACTGAGTCAACAACAACAGCAGCAACAGCGGACACCTGCTGTTGTCCCCGAGCTTGTGCTGGAGCGACAGCGTCTGGACAGTAGCAGCGGTCATGTGGATATGTGGGTCCCAGCAGACTTCGACCTTATGAACGGTATCGCCGCCTACGCGAGTTGCAATCGTGGAGATATTGGACAGACTATTGCGGACGTGGTGCCTGCAAGACTGCTGAACAAACCGCATCTGTGGCTGACGGACTGGGAGGTGGACATGTCCTTCCCGCGTTGTGACGACGAAGGATGGGTGTATGCGGCGTCGTACACCGACTTTGGCATGGTTGATGAGATCCTAGGATCTGGAGGCGAGGAAGAAACTGAAGAAGAAGAAGGTGGTGATGAAAAAGCGACAGAACCGATGGGTGAGAACACGCAGGAGCGTCTTGTGCGGCGGCGGCGCTTGGTTCGCAAGCGCCGCATTGATGGCAGTGACCTGAGTTGGTTCCAAGAGTTGCTGGATTGCAGGTAAGGCACAAGCACGACTTCATCGTTCGATGTGTTGCTAGCTAACCAACTGCTGTTGCTTGATGATGATATACAGCACGCTTTTACTCAAGAAGAGACTACCGACTTGTCATGACTGCGAAGTCACGGTGCTCACTCGTTTTACCCGGTACGATAGTATCTGCTGTGTCGTATCTCAACGGTGAATTTGACTGGTGCGGTGGGTTTTGGTCTGATAGGGCACTGGATGAATTGGAGGAAGATCGAACTCAGTATGAAAGCTTTCTAATGCAATTTGGTGACGAAGAGCAAATAGCTGGACGGGAATTGGGTGAGGAGGACGATGACTACGTTGCTGAGGGATGGCATGAGGACCCAGAGCTGCGTGCATTGGAGGATGAGGAGCGCCGACTGAAGGCTGAATTAGAGGCCATCGAAGATGAGACTGCGCAGGTAACAACAAAGAGGCGTGAGCTGTGGTCTACAGGTACCGACCTGGAGCAGTTGGTTCACGGCACATTTGCGGAGGGAGCGTTCTTGCAGCACCTACTGGGCTTGAGTCGCGATGAGCGCCAGTCAGTAAGTGTCTTCGCTGTTCACGCGTCGGATATGTTACGTCGCCTGCAGCGCTATAACGTGTGCAATGACGTCTTCCACATCTGGCACGATGGGTTATTCGGCACGATTAATGGATTGCGGCTTGGCCGGTTGCCTTCAAAGCCGGTGGAGTGGGTGGAAATCAATGCTGCACTAGGCCAGGCAGTATTACTGCTCGCAACAATTGCGGACCGCGCCAATTTTGAGTTTTCTCGCAACCGACTCGTGCCGCGCGGAAGTTTTTCGCGTGTAGTCAACATGTACGGGAAGGAGTACACACTCTACAGCGATGGCGGCATGTTCCGCCGTCGCGGCTTCAACCAGGCCATGATTCTCTTCCTCGAGTGCGTGGAAGACGCTGGGCGTCGTGCGATGAAGGAGGAGCCGTCGCTTAAATTCCCGTATAAAGTGGAGCGCGGTAAGATTGGTGGTCTTCCTATCTCTCTCGGCAATGACGAGCAGTGGACACGAGCGCTCAAATACATGCTCACGCACCTCAAGTGGCTGCTGGCTTGGATTTCGAAACGTTACTGAGAGATCGCTGGAAGAGTGAATGAAGACAACTCGACCGAATATCTCGCCAGAAACTCACCACAAGTGATTGATCCGTGTTAGTGAGTAAAACATGTTTATTTTGCGCTTTCTTTGGCAATTGAGTTTCAGTTGGTTGAAGCGATCACATCACCGCGCAGGATCCGCCAGTTTTCGAGGTATCCTGTGCTAAGTGTTGTGTGGTCTCCTCCTCATATGCTTCATCGACATGATCTGGGTCTTGTATTGGAGCAGCATCCACCTGTTTGGGAACCTCATCCACAGGAGCGTTCCTGCTTTGCTTCCCTCGCCCCACCATCCTATCGAAAGGGTCCTCTGCCTCGTCCTCAAGCTTCAATTTCTGCTGCGTCGCTGCCACCATCTCTATCGGTACGCCCATCTTCGTAGCCTCCAGCTTTGCCTGTTCACGTAACACTGCCTTCTTCACTGCGTCATTCTTGAAGGGGACTGTAACAATAATCGACAACAAAAACATCATTCAGTTCACCTGATCACGACACTGTTCAAAGACACTTGGTGCGGATTCTGTTACCGAAAGCGTCCTTCACAGCATCTGCATCGATGTCCGCCGGCTTGTCCCATCTGTCCTCGCCCGTCTCTGTGTTGTGATAATAGGCCCTTCCTTTCCTAGACTGCAGCACAGCCCACCGTTTGCGCTTGGGCATCTTCTCTGCCGCCGTCGCTGCATTACTGGGCGCTCCAAAGGCCACCGTCTCCACCTCGATCCCTCTGCCATCGGCGGTCACCACGGTCTCGTACGGCCACCCACAGACCGTGCACTTGCCCAGCGCCAGCATGTCTTCTTTGGGTATATTTACTCTACATCCGTCGCATTTGATGAAGCGTTCGTTCAGTGTCCCGCTCGCCGCTCCGTTCACGCCTCTAGTCGCCATCTTCGGTTGTTTCTTCAATGGGGTTCAAAGACACGCCCTTCGAGGGACCTTCGCGTAACATTTTAATTTCTTCCAGATAATAGAATGATTTGTCGCATTTTTTATTTTATTTTTTTCGAATCCCGATACACTTGCTCGTCACAATTCAATTCCAAGCGTCTCAACAACACGACGACAACAACAAGTTCGACCTCCTTCAGCTTTTGGAGCTCACTGGAACTGCAGCCAAGAAAACGTATCCAAACAAAGATGATTGTGGACGCCGTACGGTAAGTGAACAAAAGAAATAGATAACATCATATACGCACTAACCTCCATCCTCGACATACACAACAACAGGTGGGCCACAACCAAAGTGGACGAATCGGTCGTGAATCCAGTAGCGTCACGATTGGCGAACTCCGTAGCCAACCCAGCAGTACTGAGCTTCCTGCTATGGAACCAACTGAAGACACTGACGCCCCAGCGGGCGAGAGACCTGACGCGACTACTGGCCACGGCACTGAGCAACGCTCTGAGCGTCTTTGGAGCCGACAGAGGACAGCAGTTAGGAACCAGTACCAAGCAGTTACAAAGAGGACTTTGTGCGTGCTGCCAGTTCTCACACCGGCCGCGACGTGGTGCTGAACAGTGTGGCTACTGTGGCAAAAGTGGCGCAGGCGCTGAACACGCCAGAAACCAAGGCAGCCACACAGCAGCTCTTCCAGACTCTGCAGTCCGTTGTAGATTTCTTCGCGAGCAATGATGGCCGTCGGATCATTTCTAGCACTGGGGAGTGCATCACGAGTGCTAGTGAGATGGCAGCGTCGCCTGAGTCCTCCATTTTCCTGGCTGAGCTGGCGACGAACCTTTTGCATACATTGGAAAGTGAGGAGAGACGACGGGAAGATGCACGTGATGTGAAGGAAGGGAGGCAAGTGGAACGAGAAGTGCACGAGCAGGGACACGAACAGGAAGGATCAGACCAGGAGGCAGACGAGAAACAGCCGTACTCCCCCGCGTCCTCGGTGGCGGATACTTCACGCTGGAGCTTTGACACGGAGTCCATGCTCTCTGAAGCACCCGGGACGCCCATGACAGATATGTACGCGCCCCGGGTGTCGGAAGATACGCTGCCGTCTCCTGTGCGGCCGGGTCCACGTCGCCGTGCATCACTGACGTCACCTGCAGAGCGAAATAGTGGCTACCGGTCAGCCCGTATAGAAAAGGAGGTACTGCTGAAAATGGGTGTCGATCCTTCGATGCTCAACGAGATTCAACGCGTGCTAGACATTATTGCCGCTGATGAAGAAGAAAAGGTACGCGCGGAAGCGCAGTGTCACCGTGAAGAAGCCGAGTATGTCGCCAACTTGATAGTCCCAGAAGCAACGGAGACTGAGCAAGATGTACCTGCTGTTGAAATGGGGATCGCCCATGCTTTTGGCAACGACAAAGTCGAGGTAAAGTCCGAGGAGGTACCCAACGGAGATGACGAAGAGAAAGCCCCCACGCCAGTGTTGCTTCCCGAGTGGCACGAACGGCCGTTGCGGGAGGCACTACGACGTCGTCACGCTCACGTTGAAGCTGTGATAGCGCAGCGTGATCCAGCAGAGCGCCAGGCACACGAAATGGCGGCGGTGCTGGCCCAGCGCCATGTTCGCCACGGTGAACTGCAACCTGCAGATATTGTGGCCTGCCGACTGATCACTCGGATGATCGTCTATGGTGTGGGCCTATTCCTGCTGCTATCGGGCTACATGGTCACTCGCAGCCTCTTTGATTAGAGATGTGGTGCATTTACTGCTCTCGATTAATTTGTATCCTTATATATTCGAAGTTAAACCCGACAGGTTGCCCGGTCTAAGGCTGTGATGGCATCTAGGATATCACGTAGAGACTCAAAGCGCTGGTCAAGCTCGTGCTGGATAACGGCAGCTGAGTGGCCCATGCGCGTCCAGATTCGCACCTGGCGAAAATAGTCATCGTATATCTCAGCAGCGCACACGGGATGGAACTTCTCACCAGCGCCTTCTGCTAACTCGTCCAGGTGTTCAAGTCCAAAAGGTTCGTTAATGAGCACGCAACAGCGGCGCGGATCCGATACTCCGTCGCCAGACGTCAGTGTTGCATGCACGGCGTTGATGGTCGCCACAGTTGTCGGGTAGTACAGCAGTCGAGGGAGCTTTTCTGGCTTCTTATTCTTGGTGACAGTCTCTTTATCGTCCTTAGTATTTACCTTCGAACCTTTATCGCCATCCTTCTCGCCGCACTTGCTCTTCGCCTCAGTGGAGTTGTCTGAGGTACTCTCAGCGCTACTGCTGTCCTTCTTATTGTGCAGGATTTTGACGTTTTCGTCGGTATTGTGCCGTTTATCCTCAATAATCGAGCCGCTTCCGTTCCTGTCAGCCCACGACGCAGTTACCATTGTCATCCCTCGCTCTTCTAATTCCTGGGAACGACGTCGGTCCTGTTCCTCCGCTTCAGCATTTGCTTTTACCTCTGCTTCAAAATTAGCTTGTTCTCTTGCTTCGAATTCCACAGCTTCTGCCGGTGTGAGTACAGCATAGCCGTGATATTCAAGAAGAAGTCTCAAAGGCGTAAAGTTGTGAGGTGTTACGTCCAACACCAGTGTCTTGCGTTCACCTACAAAGCGCCCGCACCACTTCAGCACCTCCAACAGTAACGGCACCTTGGAATCAATGAGCACGTTCACCTCATTTTGAGCCGCGTTCGCTCGCGTAGAGTGACCAAGGACTCGCCACCGAGATCGCACAGTTGACGAGAGTCGCCCAACATAACACAAAGACTACGAAATGGTCGCTTGAGCGCCAATGCAGCCTGTCGTTCTACGAGTCGGTAGGCTTGGGATGCATCCTCGATCGATAGTTCGTCGTCTTGAGGCTGTTGTGGCCTTGATAATAAGCTCAACTCAAACGCTCGATCTTTCAGCGTAGCATCGGCCTCAATGCAGAGGATATACTTTCCAGTGGTTGTGCGTAACATAAATGACTCATCGACGTGCAGATCCGACCAGGAGTGACGGAAGCCGTACTGTCCCTTGGGAACGCTCCACACGCAAGGCACTCGACCTTTCAACGACCACTGCGCTACTAAATGGCGATGCTGCTCTGGGTCTTCAAAAACTGGCAAGATGTGAGCACCATACCGAGCCATAGACACTTCAGTGACATCACTTCCCTTGCCAGCAAGGCGGATAATGCGCTCCTCGATCCCCTGCAATGGTGGTTCCCGTCCATTGTACACATTCTCCAGGTATCCCAGCGCAGCCGTGCCACTTGCACGCACAATAGTCAGCAGTTGCGTCACAACCATAAACCCAGCGACCATTGATCGTGCCGTGAATATGTTCATGACACATAGCTGCAAGGCTGCATCCGCACTTGACGTAGCAGGATTCAGCTCTCTCAACAGCTGCGTCGGATCCAGCGCTAAGGACTGCGCCACCAGCTCCGCCGAACGAGTATCCCAGATGCAACTGGCCAGGAAGTTCTGCGTCGCGTACTTGTAGACGAAGAGCGCAGTATCCGCCGTCAAAGGCTGTGTGCTGTCCAGTAACAGTTGCGCCTCGTAGGCGGAGAGTCCGAGCACTCCGCTGGAGCAAACTCCTAGCAAAACCAGTCTGGCTGGCTGCGCAATGCTGCGCACAGACACCCGAGCGATACGACGCAACACTTGTAGCTCCCTGTCCAATGTCATAGCATGGCGGTCGATCGTCGAGCAGCCTGGGAACTCCTGTGCCGGTTTCCAGATGACGTCTCCCAAGCGCTGTTCGTTGTTGAGACTGGGTTGTGATTTGGACTCATCAGGCTTGTTAGGGGAGACAAATGTTTTGTCAGTTGGCTGACTGTAGGGCGGAGTTTATGAGGAGAGTATTGAGCCTCCTCTAGTCCTCCGGCGCCCATCCAGACGCGTCGGAGGACGCGCCTCAATCCCTCATTTGGTCGATGTTGAAGAGCTCCTCGCTTACTGGATGCGTAGCAATTTTTCGGTGACAATACTTTCAGTTGTGAAGTTGAAGCCAAAAAGCCGGAGGGATATCGGGTGAACAGTCGAAATGATTATTTGAGAGAGATGGACATCCGTCCTTGTCAAAGCTCAAAATCTATCATCTTGCCTCGTTTCTACCAATCAGAGAAGAGAACGGCCAATAATGACTTGGGTGCCCGCTGCTGGAAACCTGATGGCTGGATGATCGATTGTAGTCGGTTCAATGGCCGATGGCCGTGCCACTTTTCATTACTACGGGGTCAGTTCTCAACGTACCAGTCATTCGACGCACCATGGACTCTTTATCAATGTCGCGCTTCCTCCGCACTGCGTGCCCCATAGGAGCTTCCCTGAGCATCCTTACCACACTCTTGAGCTGCGTCATCATCGTCAAGGTGAACGACATTTGGGTCAGCGGACTCACATGGCCGTTCCTTTCGGACATGGGCCGAGGTGCGCCAATAATCACATTTTGTTGTTGTGTCTTTTTCGTGCTTCTCCTGCTTTTATGACAAGTACTTCATTTCGATAAACAGACGCACCAGCCTACTACGTTTTCGCTTTTGGCCTCACACTGACCGCCATACTGCTAGTCATCACATGGACATTCAATTGGCGCTACCACTTGATGGCGCTGCCGGAGGGGGATACAACCTACCGCTTCATCTCTTTCGTCGGCTGGGTCACTGGTGTGTTGGCCAACCCGGGGCTACCCATACTGGTGAGGAATTGAGGACCGACTTGTGAAGTGAGGACGCGTCGACTGACTAAATACTCCACGGTACCGTACTACGATGATATTTAGGCGTTCTTCGACACATCGAAGCACTCAGGTCTCCATGCTGCGGGTGCCGAGTGGTTCTTTTACCTTGAAACCATCGCAGTTCTCTTAAATGTACGCTGCTTGAACTCTCCGTTCAAGTGCATTAGTAGGGGTGATGGGTAATTAATCTCCGGTTGTTGTCAATGCACAGACGATTGTAAGCTACAAGCTGTACAAGGCACTGACAGGACTCCAGACAGATCTAGAAAGCGATTGCTCGACGGTGGCTGGCAAACTTCGTAGACGGAAACAGACACTGATGATCCAAACCGTCTTCTTCTCGCTGTTTTTCGTGGCTTTCCTCATCTATATGCCGATCGGAAAAGCGGTAGCACCACAGTCACAGCGTCTCTCGATCGACGATTGCATTGACAAGGGGCTTGGCGAGACGTACTGCGAAACGACTATGCGCCTCAATTCGACGTCTACCACGCTGTACGACGATGGTACGTAGCATTGCAGCTTATGATGTATTGCCATGGGGATGAAGTGGTTTTCTCTAACGATCTGTCTTTCGGTGCACAACTTCAGAAAAAACGTTCGGCACGAGCCAAATGCGTGCTGCCGCTCAGCTTGCTTGTATCCTGACACTCGTGGGGTACTCAACATCTTTCATCACAAACGACTACGATGATTCGGAGAGCGTGAACTACACTCCAGATGCCAAGATTGCTGTGCTACAGTGATGTGGCACCGTACAGTGCAGTTAGCAGCGTGTAAATCTGGTCTCACAACTTGTGAGTCATGACATTAATGTCTGACAAATATTATCGCCTAATGATTGGGCCTATAACGCCAGTAGGTCTGGCAGGTCTCCCCGATGCAGGCAACACCGGATGGAGAAGGTCTAGAAAAGTTTCGCCACGTTTTTGATGAAGATAGTTTTAGCGGCGTTGACGCCCCTATCCATGACTTCGCCATAATGCTCGCATCTGTAGACGGAACTACCACCTAGGCCTTGTTTCAGACGACCGCCGACTTGTTCCATCTTGTAAGCCAGCAACATCTTAAACCGGTAGTGGGCTAGAGACATCATGGTCCGCGCTGTCGAGGACCTAGTTGTCCTCCGTCGTCCACGTCGAGTGTTCGTAACCTGTCCATCGGAGTGGTATCCGAAGCTGCTTCTTGCTCATATCTTCTCACCATGTCCTCACTGACGTATGGGTCTGAGTTGTTCGTGGGTTCAGTTGAACCGCTAGCTCTGGGTGCACCCACCAAGTCTCCAGGTCACTGCATGAGTTATCGTAGCTAGCAAATAGAAGCCAGGATAATCTCTCAGTCAATGAGTTCTCAATTTTCTTCATAGGGCTCAACATGGCTTGGCAAATTAGTTAACAACCAACTTGCGACCTTCTGATGAAGCTCATTGAGTTAGCTGTCGGTTCTTGAACCGTGTCTCGCGGCGGAGACGATATCTGAGCCGATGTTCAAGGGTTTTAGTCGCTTTGTTCCCTTTCTTCACGGGGAGTGTAACTTCGCTTGATGTTGTCGATCCGTGACAACTGGGACTTCAACGCGTCTTAAGGCGTTTTGGTGTCACTTGTACTCATAGTGCGACCACTAGGGTCGTAAATGGTGACAAGCTTCCTGACGCCTGGGTCGATAGCGCAGGCGCGTGTAGCTCCATTGGCTTCGAAACTTCGGAAACGCGAAAAAAATAGGTCGTACTCGCCTTCGCGTAGGCGTTGCAATCAAACGGAGTTGTCGATCGCAGGAGGGATTTCCTTCACCAGAACCCCTTCATTTCTCTTCCATGAAATCGCATTGAGGTGGCGTCTGCTTGCACAACATAATTGATACTGCAGCTGCGAATAGTAATGGAGTTTGACCTTGCCCATTTATTCCTAAACCTCATGACTGGAAATGTGGTTGTCTTGTTCTCTTTCTTCAGGCCGAAGAATGAGAACGCAAAGTCCTTTCCGCGTTCATGAAATCTCTGAAAGCCGAAACTCTTACTTCATCGTTTACTGCAGCGTGGCGACGAGTCAACGCTTTCGGACGGAATAAGCGACGAAGTGTTGCGGACTGCACGATCGGCCTTACTTGTGCAGCATTAGCTTTCAACGGTGTAAGCTTGAGATGTTTGGTGGCTGGATCGCGCTATCATCATATTGTAGATGGCTCTATTGGCTGCAAACATGTTCTCCAGTTTAAAACGTTGACCACGTGTAGGGTACAGCTTTATTTTGATCGAGCTGTTCACAACCGTTGCATTGGCCCCATCGTCGTCGTTGCCACCTCCGTAGCTCCGCTCAACCTCAACTGAATCACCCACCGCCTGCTGACTTTGTTGCCGAGTTGCCACCACATCCAGTACTCTCTGTGTCCCAATGAAGCGCTGTGGAAGACGCAAAGTTACTCGCCTCAAACCATGAGGTGAGTATCGGCTCAACACATTCCAGCTCGCTAATATGGTTGCCTTGTTAATGGGGCTTTAGAACATGTCAAACAGGCGTGCGAGGTGGCACCCAAAGCTCGTTTGACAGCTCTTGAGAAAACCAATCTGTCGGATGGACGTGCTCACGTCCGTCCGATGAACACCGTGCGGGTTGTGGGGGAGGTGGTTTCGGCTCGTCATGGCGCTGGCAGTTGGCAGGGTGCAAAGAGCGCGTCGATGCGTCCTCCATAGAAACTGGTGAGGTTGGGCTTGAGTTTGAGCAGGGACTTGAGTAGGCACTGGCAAATTGTGAAGTGAGAGACTGCCACACACCGTCGGAGACGAAAGATCTCTTGCCACTTCCAGCGGGCTTGTAGTCGGATGTTCAAAATGTCCGCCATGACTTGACGCATGGAAAATTAGCACAGGATTGTCCAGCGTTTTTGCAGACGGCTATCAATCAAATGCTCCAACGGAGCATTTCTCTCTGGCTGCTACCGTTGCCAGATACACACATCAGCTGCGCTCACCCCATCATGAGTTACAGCGAGCACATCCGCCTTCCGAATCGCCGACAGTTGATGCGCCACCACGATCGTCGTACACCGCTTCTGTGCCATCAGCGCGTCCAGACACTATTAGTCCATTCTTGGACATCGACGCACGAGGACAGGGGCATTGGCTACCTGGCTGGCAACCGGTCACTAATCGGACATTTACGCTGGCGGATCGGCTTGGCTCGCGGAATCTTGATATCTCCCGATCGCTCTGATCGACATTCTTGCTCATCTTGTCGAACCTGGAGCGAACATGGCATCTCTGGATGAAGAGATATTTGGCATACATGGCATGACAAGACATAAACGAACCCGGCACTGGTACGTCACGATGGTATTATCTACGCAGCATTCAAAGTGTTGCTTCTAGCAAAACCTCTTTTCCGACGGCGGATGTTGAAGATCGAATCGGACTTCAACGCTGCACATTTCATCTCCACTCCAACCAGACATTTCTATCGGGATTGTAAACCTCAGGTCCACAAGTCCTTAAGCCGTGCCAATAGCCACTGGCAGGCAACGACTTCTGATGCAGGGCTGAGAGCTGAGAATGCATATTGCCTACATAGTATCCGGCCATCAGGGGTAGCGCGTACCCGACGAATCGATGTGTCTGGGCGCTTTTCACAAACTGCATCGACGAAGATCCGAGCGAGTCTAACTCAACAGCACATCCATCAAGCGGTATTGTACGGCGATCGCGTATATCGTCTTCCTAACTACCGGTCACTCTGCGTTTCACATGAGTATTTCTCGCCAAGAAACAACTCATTATCAATCTGGGTCTGACGGTCCCCCTCCCACGCTCGCCGTCGGCAACACTTGACGCATTTTCGCCGACGGCGAACCGAATTGCCACCTTCCGCAGATGCATTGTCACTTCTGGCAGAAGGCCTCTCCGACGGCGACTTTGACCAGGGATCCTCCTGATTAGAGGCTGGGATCAACCGTAAAACGTTGCTAAAATGTTGTTTGAGTTGGACAAACGACCACTTTTCGATTATTATCGTTCCACCCAACGGAAACAGCTACTAACAACCTTCACCTCGACAAGAGATGTCCAAGCGTACTTTGACCCCATCGAAGCTGCCTGTGACGATCCTCACGGGCTTCCTCGGCAGTGGTAAGACAACCCTTTTGAACCACCTGCTGACGGAGAATCACGGCAAAGGTTCGCCATCATTGAAAATGAATTCGGGGAAGTAGGTGTTGACGACCAGCTCATTCGGCAAGCTGGCAGCAAGAGCGGCACCGCAGGTGGCGACGCGAGAGCCGCAAGTTCAACATGGGCGAGGAGGTATTGACCATGAACAATGGTTGCATCTGCTGCTCTGTGAGAGGCGATCTTGTCCGGTTGATCGCCGAAATCCTCAAGCGCAACGTAGATCGTTACCACCTCGACGGAATCATCATCGAGACCACGGGCATGGCTGACCCCGCACCTGTCGTTCAGACCTTCTTTGCGGAGCCGATGGTGGCGGCGACATGCGAGCTGGACGGTATTATCACCGTTGTCGATGCAAAACACATCCTCCAGCATCTGCGTCCAGGGGCCGGCGTCGAGCACGAGTGCCAAGAGCAGATCGCGTTTGCCGATCGGGTGCTGCTCAATAAGACGGACCTGGTCACCTCAGCTGAGCTCAAGGAAGTTCATTCTCGCATTCGCGACATCAACGGTGCTGTGTCGATCACCGAGTGTCAACATTGCCGAGTGGACCCGTCACTACTGCTCAATGTCCAGACCTTTGACATCGACTCAATCCTGAAAAGTAGACCCGATTTCCTCAAGACTGAAAAGGACAATCTTTCAAATGAGAACAGTCACGATCATGACCACGACGACAAGAAGGATAGTGGTCACCACGATCATAACCACGAAGGTGAACAACACAGTGGCCACAGACACGGCAGTGACTCCTTAGTATCGTCAGTGGGACTGAGTACTTACGACCCGATTTTGGTTACTCTGCTGGAGGAGTGGATTGACGACCTGCTGGAGACAGAAGGAGAAGACTTGCTGCGCTACAAGGGCGTGGTGAACGTCGCGGGCATCGATCGCAAGTACGTTTTCCAGGGTGTGCACACACTTTTCAACGGCCGATTTGCCGATCACTGGGCTCCAGGAGAGACCCGCGAGACACGGTTCGTCTTCATCGGCAAGAACCTTGACCGCACTGCGCTCACGGACGGATTCCTCGACTGCCGAGCTACGAAGCACCTGCGCTTTCGAGTGGGGGACAAGGTACTAGCTCTGACGGGGGACGAAGGTTTTCAACGAGGAACGATCGTGAAGCTCTGGGACCAGGGCAATCCGTACATGATTGAGCTGAACAACAGTGGTCGCGTCATTTGGGCACCCGTGGACGAACCCGGACTTGTCCGTGAAGTGAAGGTGGAGCAGGTTAAGACGACACAGTCACGGCCTTTCACGGTGGTGCACATGCTCGCATGATCAAGAGGACTCTGTATTAGTTTGCATGTCGTTGATACATTTGTTTTGCCAACATCCCTGAAAATGTGTTCGACTTCATGTATTGTATATAATACATACACTTTGAAGTACTTCTACATTTGTTTTAACGACTTAAAAGCGTAGTTCTTCTTTACAGTAAGGGCGACGTAAAGTAGTTGTCATTCACTGTTATGTCGGATCGATGGTCATGCTTGTCGTTCCTAAAGGTAACACGTGGCGCGCGAGATTACCAACCATCGAGATTTCATCGACAGCTTTGCACGCGTGTCCGTATACACGTCGTGGTCGGATCGTGAGTGGTCGAAGTTGAAGACCGCGTGAGGTTGTAACTAGACAGTCTTACTTCGCCGACGGCAGCAAGGACATCAGCACCCGCTTTTTCAGAAGGTCGGAGAAGCCCTGCAACGCCACAAGTCTCACTTTGTAGACGGACTTCAACTTGGCGACGTGCTGTTGCAGTCGTGGCATTGCCATAACGACCTGCGTTGCTGGTAACGTGCATGCATAGCCATTGTGCGTTACGACAGCGTGCTGTCGTGCAAATGAACGTCGGACTGCAGTAACAGTGGCCACAGTTGAAGTCCATATCAGGCTGAAATTATCGTCGAGATTTTGCAAAACCTGCGAGTACAGTAAGGACCTCCCATACAATATTCGACTAATCCAACCCATTATACCGTGAATTGATCCTAACCAAGTGGTCCGTCCAGAACTGGCGCCAGAGCTGTCGCATGATGGAAATCTGCCTCTTAGGTATGTATATTCACGAACTTCTTACTAAGTCTTCATTCTAGAAGCAGAAGCAGGAGAATATCAGCATGTATCCGTCATGTCCCCGTCGGATTCAACGAAGAATTTTGTCTTCATGCTGAAGCTGTGGTTCTCGCACGCATAGTTTTGCCCTGTCTTTTCTTGTCGAAATCGCCTTTCTTTTGGATATCGTGATTTGTAGACCCGTTTCCACGTCGCGGGTCGGGCAGTGTATCCAAGACCATTAGTATAGTATTTTCAAGTTATGTTTTATTTTCAGTCGGGTCATTGGGTTTGTTTTTTGACCCGGGTCACCGTTTTTCGAACGTTGCCCCAGCCCCAGTCAGGATCTTGCGCAGAGTATGGAGTACAATCCAGACGAGTGTCGACCGGCTCCAGGCTGGTCATTTTGGGCTCAGCAAGACAGACGACAAAGAGACCGACAGGCGCGAAGCAAGAGCGAACCGCCCAACAGAAACAACAACAACAAGACACAAGACAGACCGAGAACAGGATCACACACACAAGAGAAACCAGTACAAGTGCTGTGGCTGAACACACCTCGCGAAGAAGAAGAACCAGAAAGCGAAGAAACAACCGCATCTTTCACGACCAGTAGCCAAACCGACAGCATGGCAGGATACTCAGAGGAATGGGTCGACGTGCAAAAGAACACATTCACACGAGTACGTTACGCAGAAAGGAGGGAAAGAGAGCGTTTAGACACGATAGAAACAACCGAACGTCTAACCATCCTTTATTGTGTATGATAGTGGGCCAACACGTACCTATCGCGTAAGCGCATGACAATCGATGACCTGTACGAAGACCTGAAGGACGGTATTCGCCTCATCTCGCTCCTACAGATCGTCTGTCGCGAGAAAGTGTGCCGTGTACGTCCACGCAACTTCCAGTCTCTTGAAAGTATCTTAAGGGAAGTGAAAAAGTGTATTAACCTGTCTATTATGTTTAAACTCTCAGAAATTCAACAAGAAGCCCCGCATGCGCATCCAGAAAATGGAAAACCTGAACTTCGCCTTTGCCTTCATGCAAAAGAAGAACGTGAACGTGACGAACATTGGCTCGTCTGATATCCTGGATGGCAACAACAAACTGGTGCTTGGTCTCATGTGGACGCTCATCAAGGCGTTCCAAGTGGCGGAGATCGATGTGGAAGGAGTTTCGGGTAAAGATGGACTCTTGCTTTGGGTTAACCGCTCACTGGCAGATTACCCAACCGTGCAGGTGAAGAACTTTTCCAGCAGCTGGTCCGACGGCATGGCGTTTTGTGCCTTAATCCACCGTTACGCACCGACGCTCATCGACTTTGCTTCACTTAACCCGAAGGACCCGCAGACCAACGTCAAACGTGCCTTTGACATTGCCAGGAAAAGTTCCGTATCCCGCAGCTGCTAGAAGTGGAAAATGTTGCCGGTCAGCTTAAACCCGACGAAAAGAGTATCACGACGTACGTGTCCCTTCTCTTTAAGGAATTCGCTTCGGGCGTGCAAAAGAAGAAGGCTGTAACGACAATTTCAAGGCGTTAAACATCGCCCAGCGCCACCAAGAACTTGCAGTTGAGTTTAACCAAAACGCGTCGGGTCTCTTGGAGTGGCTAACCCAGCAGACGGAGCGTTTCCAGACGTTAAGTCAACCACGTCGCATTCCTGACATTAAAGAGGCGTTGGCTTGTCATCTCGACTACAAGAAGAATGAGAAACCCCCACGCGAGGCTCAATTTGTCGCAGTTGAAGGATGCGCTGGTCGTTGGATTGCCAGCTGCAAGAACAATGGACGCGCTGTACCTAACCTGGACCCCCTATCGAAAAATTGCAGGCACTTAAGGCACAACTTGACGAGTTGGAGACTGCCTTTGAGCTGAAGCTGCGTCAGAATTTGGAGAGTTACCAGAAGACGGAAGTTTTCCTCACAAAAGTTGTGAAAGACTTGGAAAAAGTGGAATCTTGGGCTAAAGAGAAGGATGCACTGGAACTTTTTGCCGAGGACCTGCAGGTTACGTCAACTGCCGATGCGGAAGAAAAGTTAGAAAGTGTTGCCTTCCTGCAAGACATTGAGCTGCCCTGTTACAAGCAGCTGCACGCCACTGTCGTGAGTGAAGCCGACGGTCTTTCAGAGGAACATTCTGCCACGAAGGCAACGCTGGAGCGTGTGGAGACGATGAAGAACTTTATTGCCATGGCGGAGAGTAAAGTGGAGGGCGTTAAGGAACGACTGCAGGAGAGTTTGCGCCAGCAGCAGAATGTTGACGCAGTGGCCAAGGACGCCAAGGCGTTAATGCGTAATCTCAAGTACGTCATTGAGGAGATGGATGAGGAGGTGGAGGCTGCGACGAAGCTAGAGGACGTGTCCACCGCTGGCGTCGTAGCTGCAAAGAAGCAGTTCGACACGGTGTTGGTCCCAAAAGTCCACAATGCGGTGGTGAGTGAGAACGAGAAGTTGCTGGAGAAGAAGCCCATCTTGGAGGAGGCAGGACGCACCAACGACGTGGCGTTGATTGAAAAGACGAACGCACGGGTGCAGAAGCTTCTGGACTCGCTCTCTGAGAAGCGCGGTTACTACGAGGAGGAACTGGCCAATGTGGAGAAGCGCGACGAAGTCTGCCGCGAATTTGCAGAGCTGTCGGGCAAGATTAAGGAGCGCTGCACCCAAAGCACCCAGTCGATTAACGTTGTGGAAGGGTCGCTGAAGAACCAATTCCAGTCGATGGTGAAGCTGCGCCACAGACTCTTCCGAGCCAACACGGGCATCGTGATTGAAGAGGAGATGGAGGAGAAGCCTCAGGACCCGGAGATTACAGGTGGAGAAACGACTGTGACGGATGAAATTGTCAAGCCGCAAGCTAAAACTGACAACGCTCCTGAGAGTGAGGAGGGCGACAAGTCGAAGGGTTTGACGGCTGAAATTGGCAACGCCCCTGAGAGTGAGGAGGGTGACAAGTCGGTGACTGAAATCGAGGAGGTGAAGACAACGGCCGAGCAGATTATCACTCCGCTCACTGAGGACATGGAAAAGCTTGAGCGCATCCACGAGGAGTTGGAGCGTCTGCAGGTGCACACAAACCCATTCACAACGGACACGATCCACGGTCTGCGCGCGCAGTTCACGTCGCTGGAGACGGCGGTGCGTGACAAGGTCAAATCGCTGGAGAAGGAGTTGGCACTGAGCGAGGTGGGTAGCCTTACCCCCGAGCAAGCAAAGGAAATCAAGGAGGTTTTCGACCACTTTGACCTCGACAACGACGGTGTTCTGGCACGTGATGAGTTCATCATGGCGTGCAAGGGTCTTGGTCTGAGCCTGAGCGAGGACGACTGCCACGACTACTTTGATAAGATCGACGAGGAGGACAATGACGAGATTACGTTCGAGGATTTCTCTACCTTTTGCACGGAACAGCTCCAGAGCGGCTCATCGAAGGATGACGTACATGAAGCGCTGGACGTCCTGATCGGCGAGGACATGACACTCGAGCAGATCGAGGAGCGTTTTGACGCATCTCAGGTTGAATTCATTAAGAAGAACGCCCCAGAGCTCTTGACTTCCAGCAGCGCGACACTCAACACGGAGAAGTTCACGGACTTCATTTTCAGCGTGTAGGCGACCAAGATTCAAGCCCCACGCCAGGACCAGGTGGTTCACTGTTCCTATACCTAGCATTGTTTTGCAAGACTGAGCCTCACTTCAAATCGCCTATTTCTTATGGCTCTAATTTCTAGATGAAAAACAAGTTTTTATAACTACTAGCTGAGGTCAAAGGTGTAGGAAACGATGGCTGGCTGGTTGTCGTCTCCTTCCTCCTTTTACCCCCTTTTGCATCATTTTCGTATTGTCTCGAGCGGCTACGCTTCTTGTAATCTGTCCCTGTTGCGGTGTCCTTAGCTTCTTTGGCCTCGGCGCGCTTGGCGTCGTCGATGGTGTAAACATGACCCTTGCGCAGTCCCGTGAAGTAGGTGGTGACTCGCGGCGGGTTGGTGCCTTGAGTTTTGCTGGTCTGGCAGCCAATCTCCGTCGGCAGGAAAACCTGGGTGTCGACCTCGCGCCGGAAGCTACTGAGGGCAGTCTGTGCTCCGACGGTTCGGCAGTGCCGCAGATTGGCAATTTTGATGGCCTTGCGACGTAGGTTCCATTCGTTCCAGTCGTAGTTAAAGTCGATCCGCTTCTCGACGAAGTGCGTCGGCGTGGATGTGCTGGCGTCTACTTTTGCGATGGCGGTAGAGCGAGCAACGGATGTACTCCTCGGGGACCTTCAGCACGGAAGCGGTGGCACATCTTGAGAAGGTCAGACAGCGTGATGTTCGGGAAGTACTCTTGTAGCCGCAGCAAATAGATTAGTGCCGGTTGTCGCGCCGCGCGGTGCAGCACTCCTTGAACGTATCTACGGGGATGGATCATGAATTCGCCCAGCGCACGTTCATTGACGAAGACGTGGTAAGCGTTGCGGTACTGCACGACCCCCAGAGATGGATCTCCAGGCAGCAGCAGCCCTCCGCGTTCTACTACTGTCCACGGGCAAAACCCTTGGTATTCAAGTGGTAGTTGCATGAATTCAGGAGTCGACTCCACTGGCATTCGAATAGGGTAACCTGAGCCTTCTTCTTCGTTCGGGTTGCCGTCATCCTCGTCACCATCTAGGTCGTCACCGCCCAAACTGAAGCCTCGACTTTTGCCATCACTGACCAGACTCTTCTCAGCAGGAAATGTTTCGACGTGCGAGAAGAGGTCCTCGGTCGGGATAGAGCCTCCGCGCCGTGCTTGCCGCACAATTGCCGAATCTGGTGACAGTGTGCGTGTAAAAGTCGCCTTGAATCGCAACAGTGATCGTAGAGCGCGTGCACGGGCCTGGAGTAACTCATGCTCTTGGTGCAACTCGGCCCAGGAACGCGAGACTGCCTCGAAGAGCGGGTATACATGCGACTTTGGCAGAGAAGTTCGTGCCCCAACAAGGTTCTGTAATGCACTCATATCTGCTTGAAACATCTGTAGTCGTGTGCCAACTTTCTCATGCGAGAATGCAATGTCCTCTTCCAGACTCTGCAGGTAGGACAGAAATTGTCGCCGATTGCTCAGTTCGTCTTGCCAACGAGCGATTTCGTCGGCATTTGGTGGGGACCAGAAAATTCTTCGTCGTATCGTGCGGTTCCGAGTTGGTGGTGCACATACAGCAATACCTCGGTGTACTGTGTGCAGATCTCGTTGGCGTCTTGCACCTCATCGTGCACGAGTTTGGCAAGCGCAGCAACGTTATCTTGAATGTCTTTAACGCTGGCTGGAATACCTGATCCGCCTTTGCCGATATCCTTGTTAAATAAACGAATACCTTCGACGATCCGCATGAGTTCGTCCAGTTGGAAGCGCTTGTCGTCAGGTGACATCGTTGCGAAAGATTTGAGCCCGATCCGCGGGAAAACGCTCTCGAGTGCTGCAGCCACTTCCTTCTCCATGGCACGGCGTTCTGCCTGCTGTTTGCTTGGGTTATTGCTCTGGTTCTTCCCGTTGTTGGCGCTGTCTTCATCGCTACTGTTCCCCAAACCATCGGCATCCAACATAAGGAGTGTGAAAATGTGTTTGTAGAGCGTGGAGAGAGTCTCGAAGTCGGTAGCTTTCTCTGGAACAAGTGATGCGATCGTGCGCTGCAGCTTGGCCGCAGCTTGAGCTTTCCGTTCGCGCCTTGCACGCAGCTCCTCTTCCAGATTTGCGTACGTGAAGTCGAACTCCAGCTGCATCTTCACCGTCTCCAACGCCGGATCATCATTGCGCAAGAGTGCGGTCTCGCACTGCTCGGCCAGGTACAGCTCGTCTTCAGGCGACATGGGCTGCTCTAGCACCAGATGACGGCGACTGCGGTGGACCACGAGACGAGCTGTGAATGCAGCCAGTGTCTCGGACACTTCGACGCCGCGGTACCGACATCTCGATACAATATCAGCCACCACCTTCTGTGAGTTCTCCATGGTTTTCTGTCAGTCTTTTTTGTATGTAGCCTGTTGAGCTACTGCGAATAACCAACTGACGATCATGTGGATGCAGTATGAGAGAGGCATGTATGGGATGTGCATACACGGCTATTCCGAGTAGAGATTGATAGTATTTCTACAAATAACTTACTTTGCATAGTGCAAATGATCTCAATGAGCATTCTGGTTGAAGTGATGCCGTTAGAATGGCTACTTTTTAATAGCTTCTTATTGGTTGAAATAATTAAGCGCGAATCCCACTTCCACGTGTCTTTTGCCGTGTCTAGTTTGTGTCTTTATCCACTAAATTTACCAGTGAAACTTATTCGATATAAACAGTGTTTAAAAACCCCACCCATGCAACCAACTGACTATTTTGAGCCCCATTTTGGAGATTTGATCGTAGAGACCAAGCGTTGCTGTCCGCCCTCATCTCGAGCCCTCGGACGTCCATTCTCCCGATATCTCAATACTCACCCAATTCTCTACTTCCTCTATCTATCGGTGCGTCTCCGGTCTCCATAGAGCACCGACAACTCAAGGAATCGCCCCCAAAGTCGAGATCCGAATCAATTATCGACTGTCTTGAATTCCCTGCAGTTTTTTCTTCTTTTTTCCTCGGCTTTGCAGACGCGTTCAAGCGCCATGGAGATATCTATACGTGATGCAGCAGACGAGTCATCTTCTTCTCCTACAGCAGAGAGCTCCCGAATGACGTCCACGTCGTCGCTATCGATGAGCAACGGAACATCACTCTCTCTGACGATGCTGACTATGGAGGGCGGCGTGTTAAGCCAGGCATCATCCAGAACGCACGAAGAAGTGACTCGAGAGCTCCATGTGGACCCTTGCTACGGACTGACAGATTTACTGGTGCGAGAGCGACAACGGGAGTGCGGATGGAACGAACTGGAGGGCGAAGAGGAGGAGTCCGTCATCGTCAAATTCGTGGGGCAGTTTAAAGACCCGCTGATCATGCTGCTCATGGCCTCAGGTGTAGTGAGTGTGGCGATGGGACACACGGATGACGCCATCTCCATTGCAGTGGCAATCACCATTGTAGTCACTGTAGCGTTCGTTCAAGAGTATCGGTCGGAAAAGACACTGGAAGCTCTGAAAGAACTGGTTCCTCCACGTTGTCGTGCTCTGAGAAATGGAGCAGTGACGGATATGCTGGCCAAGGAACTGGTACCTGGAGATATCGTACTTGTGGACGGGAGACCGCGTCCCAGCAGACGCGAGGTTGATTGAAGCTGTGGATCTTGAAGTGGATGAGTCGAATCTAACGGGTGAAAATGCTCCTGTACCTAAGACGACGGAGTCTATTGCGGACAGCCACCTACACCCGATTGCAGATCGCAAGAACACAATCTACATGGGTACCCTGGTGCGTGCTGGTCGTGGACGAGCTGTTGTGGTGGGCACAGGATCTCGCACCGAGTTTGGACAGGTGTTTGATGTGGTGCACCGCGTGGAGGAACGCAAGACGCCGTTGCAGAACAGTATGGATGCGCTGGGTAAGCATCTCAGTATGTTCTCACTTGCAGTGATTGCTGTGATTGTGATCATCGGCGTGATTCAGCGTAAAGGCATGCTCACGATGCTTCAGATTGGCGTGTCCCTTGCTGTGGCTGCCATTCCAGAAGGCCTACCTATCTGCGTGACTGTCACGTTGGCGTTTGGAGTGATGAAGATGGCCAAACGCCACGCTATCGTGAAGAAACTCCCTGCCGTTGAGGCGCTGGGATGCATCAACGTGGTTTGTGTTGACAAGACGGGCACGATCACGACCAACAAGATGGCAGTGATAGAAATTTTTGTGCCTTTCGAGAGCGTACACGCCGAAGTAGGCGGTATTGGTGAACGAGAGCGGTCAGCGTCGCAGTCATCTGACATATCTGAAGGCAAACTAAGTGCGCGCTTGGCTGTTACCTTGCGTGGTGAGGCCGTTACGGAGACATCTCATCCACATGTGTATCACTGCCTTCTCTCTGGTGCGCTGTGCAATAATGCGTCTATCGTGGATCGCGAGGTAATAGGTCAAGCCACAGAGGGCGCTGTCCTGCTTTGTGCACAAAAAGTCGGGATCACCAATACGATCATTCAGGAATTCCACCGCGTCAGCGAGGTACCCTTTAGCTCTGAGAAGAAATGGATGGCTGTGTGCTGTGAATCACCAGTAAGTGGTGTCTCTCGATGGTACCTTAAGGGTATGACAGAAGCCATTTTATCACGCTGTGATAAAATCGAGGACAACTGCGGTCGCGAGAAGGATATGACGGCGGGTGACCGTGAGCGCATTTTTGTGGCGTCGCAGCAGATGGCGGCTCGTGGGCTGCGTGTGTTGGCACTATCTTTCGGTGAGCACTCAGACCGCGGAATGGTCTTTGCGGGGCTCATGGGAATCTCCGACCCTCCTCGCGCTGAAGTTGAAAAGTCAGTGTTGGAACTCTCGCTGAGTGGTGTCAAGACCATCATGCTTACAGGCGATTCCAAGGAGACAGCCATTGCCATCGCCACCAAGGTAGGCATCATCTCTAACGAAAGTTTCGGTAGACTTGACCCTGATACCGACAGTAGCAATCTCGTGGACGAGCTTGTGATCTCCGGCCAGGAGCTCGAGATCATGGACATGATGGAATTAGAACAGCGCATTCTGAAGACTTGTGTATTTTATCGCACCTCCCCCACCATAAGCTCAAGATTGTGCGCGCGCTCCAGGAGGCTGGACTAATGGTGGCCATGACTGGTGATGGTGTGAATGATGCGCCAGCGCTTAAGGCAGCCGATATTGGCATTGCTATGGGCACGAACGGGACGGACGTATCGAAAGAGGCAGCCGACATGATTCTGCTGGATGACAACTTTAGCACGATCCTGTGCGCCATGGAAGAAGGCAAGTCTATTTACCACAACATCAAGCACTTCTTACGCTTCCAGCTAAGCACGAGTATTTCAGCGCTGTGCCTGATCGCGTTTTCCACGTTGTTCAATCTCCCGTCTCCGTTGAACGCCATGCAAATTCTGTGGATTAACATCATCATGGATGGTCCCCAGCACAGAGCCTTGGTGTGGAACCTGTAGATCATGATGTGATGAAGGAGGGCCCGCGCTCCAAGGATGCCAGCATCATTACACGCACTATGTTGCGTCGAGTACTGACATCGGCTTGCTTTATCGTGTGCGGTACCCTCTACGTGTTCTACGTTGAGCTTGGCTCTGATGGCGTGATCAGCAAGCGCGACCGCACCATGAGCTTCACGACGTTCGTCATGTTCGACATGTTCAACGCACTTTCATGTCGCTCGGATGACAAGTCTATCTTTGAGATCGGTGTCCTCTCCAACTCCGTATTCGTGTACGCTGTCGGCGCATCGCTGCTCGGCCAGCTGCTGGTTATTTACTTCCCGCCGCTCCAGTCAACCTTCCAGACTGAGGCTTTGTCATTTGGCGACCTGGTGTATGTCACCTGCATTGCTTCGACCGTACTCATCTTCGATGAGGTGCGCAAGTGGTGGCAAGTGCGCAAGCTGCGTGGGGCAATGCGCTCTGCGTCGATTGCTGCTGGGTTCACGCCCAAGAAGAGGAAACACTCATGGGATGACGGTGGAAAAGCTTACGAAACAGTGTAGATTGTATTATGTTCAAGCTGACACTCACATACAACAAACGCCGTGAGGAACGAGCGGAATAGACAGACACTGCTTGCCAATAACTTATCATTGCCTCTAAAGCCCAGTTTTACAATGCCCAGAAGCGCTGGGTGACTGTTTGAAGCATTTGCACCACATCTAGTCCAAAGAGCACAAGAGTGCATGGCACATTTGCAGGGAATACAGCTTTGCTGCAATGAGCGTAATAATTGCGTGCCGCTTCAAGGTCCTGCGGGACACCATCACCGGTCAGCAGCATGAATCCACAGTTGTAACCAGCTTGGGCATCTCCTAGCTCCGCTGCCAACTGATAGCGTTCAAGTGCACGCGTATGATTAGCCTGGCATACGCCACCCCACGGCTCATAGAAGCAGGCACCCATCTTCCGAACGGCTTCAGAGTCGTTTAGTGCTGCCGCCTGGGAATACAATGCGAAGGCTTCACGTAGATGCGGGTTTTCGGTGTCTCGGGTGTCTCGGAAAGCCCAATCCAGCGCCACTCGGGAATGCTTTCGCCGTGGTGCTCTAGCAAGAATGCGGCATTGCACTGCGCATCTTCATCTCCGAGCTCTGCAACCAGTCGGTAGTGTAGGTATGCACGCAGGAAGTCGCCTCGCTGGAAGCACTCATATCCCTTGATCAATGAAAACGGAAGTGATGACAGCAGATCAGGATGAAGAGCGACTGAGCGGAAGAGTGGCAAAGCTGTGGCACACGAGGGCGGCGTGCCGATGCCCTGGAAGTGCATGACTCCTAGATTAAACAGGGCTTGACTGGACTGACCACCAGTACCATCCACAGCCGCCTGGAAGTGCATAAATGCCAGGTTGTAGTCAATCGGAATACCACCATTGCCATGCAAATATGCTGAGCCTAGGAACGAGTGCGACTCGGCATAACCCCGCGCGATGGCTTTCTCGAAGTACTCCAGAGCGAGAGTCACATTCTGGGGCACACCCGTACCCGCGAAGTACAATATGCCAAGGCCGTGGAAGGCAAAGGCCTCATTCTGCCGAGCCGCACGGTTGAAATACACAAGCGCCTGAGGGACATCTTGCTCTACACCCATGCCGTTGGCAAGGAGCATGGCGTAGTTGGCCTGTGCTAGCGGGTCACCGGCGTCCGCTGCTTGCTGAAAGTACTGTGCTGCAAGGGTATGGTCCGGTGCGACATGGGCTGCCGGATTCCCAAAGAAGTATATTTCACCAAGGTGTTGCATGGCCTCCGGATACTGTTCATCCATGGGGTTGTTTGCAACGGTGCGGTAGTACTCTAGCTCATGGAGCGCCTCATTTTCGTTTCGAAGTGGATCAGCACCTCCGAAGCCGTAATCGTCTAAGAAGCCGCCACGATTTGGACCCAGCAACTCATCTGAGAGACGCGCCACTTCAACAGGACGTTCACCTCCTTCGTCTACGATGACACGTACGTTTTGCTCTGCACACGTGTGAAATAACGGCAAGGCAGCGTCGCAAGCAGCATCAGTGCCGTCTCCTGTGGTTTTTGAAGTCACGGGCAGTCTTCCGGACAAAGTCCATACCCAACCGCTAAGGTTGCCATAAAATCATTAGCACCAGCCAAACTCACGAGCACTTGGTCTGCACGCGTTTGTTTCTCCACTGGAGACATCGAGCGCATGCTCATCTCCGTCGCTGGAGGCATCGGAATATCCACCAAACTCAGCATCGTCAACACACCCACAGCCGACTGCACACCAGAATCAGCTGCGAGTTGTAGGTCACCGAGTACATTCATAAACGCGTCTTCATCTTGAAGACTGGAGGTCGCATTAGGTTCAAAGAGTTGTATGTAAGCGAGCTTCGTCAAAGCGAAAGCCCAGTCATGGGCCGTCTCCAGATCTCCAGCGATATCTCTACTACCAGCAATCTCCCTCAGCTTCTCCACCAGTTCGGGCGTGTACCCCTCATCTGTAACTCGGTCCTCCAGCTCTAGAAATGTCTCCGACAGGTCCACCAGCAGCAAAGGAATTGTCTTCTTCTGTTCCTTCCCTCCTGCTGCTGCTGCTGCTCATACTCTTCCTCTTCAATAGCAAAATCCTGTGTGTAAAGATGTGCTTCCTTCAGCTCCTGTATTGCCCTAGAGAGCTTGATATCGTCGATGGTAACAGCCACTTTCCTGGGATCATTATTGACGCTTTGATCCTGTCCTGCGCCGTCTAGAGACGCTGCCACTGGTGCCTGTTTGCTAAAAACGGAACCATCCGCTTGACTTCCCAAGAAGCGGTCGTTTGAACGGGTTTAGCGCCTGAAGTTGTAGAAGCTGCAGAACCATCGCCAGTAGTCAGTGGACCCTGTTCGTCGTGCTTCTTGACTTGTGGAGCATTTAGGGAGACGGTGGAAGTCGCTAAACCGATCACGCACAGCAGTGCTATCATGCAAGAGAGAGATCGAGTCATATGCGCGTCGTTAGAGAGCCCGAGACGCTGCAAGACACGACGAGAAGTCGATGATCGCCACGCGTGTCGAAATGACTTGGTTCTTGTATGATACTCGCTCGTCCTACAAAAGATGATATCTGGACAACTCAATCGATTTAGAAAGGGATCAAAAGATTTGAAGCAAAATGGCTACATAACGATTGAGGCAAGATGGATACATTTGGGAGCTGCGTTGTCCGCGAGAAGCAACCGCTGGCATGCCAATTAGTCTGATCAACAGAGCACGCGTAACTGACTCGCCGTTCCACCTCAGAACATGTGAGCTTCTTGCTGCCAGCACGTGATTGCTGCTGCGTTGGCGACCGCGTACGAAAGAGCAATGGCAGCAAATCTATTCTGCATCGTGGCGAAACCGGTCGATAAAGCTGTGAGCCTAGAAGGCGCAAGTTCGAAGGCATCTGCCAACAACCCAAGCTATGATGATCGAGCTCCGTGAAACGATGGAGGCAATCCAAACCTGTTTGACATCGACTTCCCCTTCAGTTTGAAGCCGAAATGCCCGTCTTTGCACGAGCATTGTTGATGGAGACAGTTTTAATGTTGAAGTGTTCCAGGCTCGCCGACTGCCGGCGTCTCCTTCCTGCAGCCGTTACAACGGGAGTCAGACGGTTGCTGCGCTCGTCCTACCGTTGCCGCGTAAACCACGGCCTCGCATACAACAATCCAAACCATGTGCCAATTTGACTTGGGCAGCTCAACAAATTCAAGGTTTCAGATTGACACGCAGTCGTCACTTTCTCGGCTAGTTTTGAAAGACTATTTTCGTTAATTGCGGATGTAGACACTGTAGTCATCTATATTCATAATTTTATTGAATATATTTACTGAACTAGCCGCATTAATATCTTGCCAGCGGAATGAACTCATTCCTGAATTTGCTCAAGAAGGAAGTAGGTTGTCAGGTCGCTACTGCTGTCTGTTTGGCTCTGCCCCACATGCGCACCTCCTCTCCTCTCAACGCGATAGACGTGACGTCCTCTTCGTCTGCATACTCTCCCTCTTCTTCTTCTTCCTCCTCCTCCTCCTCCTCTGCAACCGCCTCTCCGACCACAGGCAGCACTTCAACTTCCAGCTCTTGCTCGGCGTCGTCTATGGTCGACGAACTCTTACGACGTACCGCCAGCTCAGAATGGCGCGATTGGGAGGAGACACTGGAATCTTTCGGGGCTCCCGGACTCATGGACGCCACAGGTCTAGAGATGGACCTCCACAGTCTGGACCAGTTTCTGTTGGCGACAGCTGACGGCTTCCTCGAACCTTTGCGGATACCAATTCGGCCCCGAGTCGCCCATTTTCGCAGCAGATTCAGGCTACTTCTACGAACAAGACCAGGGTCTGAGTATTCTGGAGGCGGAGGGTTTGACACGAGACTCGACAGTGAGGGAGAGCTACTGGAGCGCAAACTGGAGACTCAACTGCTGCAACAATCAGCTGTGAACTCGACAGCGCAAAGAAACCGCAAAAGGAAGACGGCAGAGCTACATCGACTACGAGGAGAAGCAGGGAGGTTGACAGTGGATACTTTGCATCTTGAGAAGAAACTCAAGAGGTCACAGAGACAGCAGACGGCACAGAACAAAGAGATTGTAGCGATGCAAAGTGAGCGGGAGACAAATGCACAGGCAGAGAAGCTGTTCCGACGGAGATATGATATTCTCCATGGGATCCTTGAGGCCTGGAACACCGGAGGCATTGAGGACTTGGAGGAGATCGCGGACAATGTGTATGACGATGATGTGACGCTCATTGGCCCTGACTACATGGAGGGTCTACACGGCGTGGAGGCTGTGATGTCACACTGGACCACGTTGCTGGACGCATTTCCGGATGGGATCATGGAGGAGTACACAATCCAGTGCGATGGGGGTAGCGGTGAAAAGATGACTGCCTCGTGGGTCTTCAGTGGTACACAGATCTATCCGATCCATGGTGTGCAACCGCGTCACAAGAAGGTGTGCATCAACGGCAAGTCGTTCTTCTCGTTCAAGGGGGACAAGATCCAACAGGTTGTGCTCTCATGGAACTACCACGAGACGCTGCTGAAGCTAATGGGTGTGCAGCCAGACAAAGCTCATGACGTCATGCCCCCACACATCAGCATTTTTGAACCCTGCAGGAGTGCTCACACCAGCAGCACTAGCTGGGGCCGTGCAGTTATGAACTTGTCAAGTGGATTGACTGATGTAATTAAGTTAACGCTAGAACAGGCTGAGCGGCCAAGCACCATTGATGACGCTCAAAGTCTTGCACGGAATATGCGAATTAGGCAAAATATTATCTTTCGACTCTCGTTCTCTGACGAGGCCAGCGATACGACTTGCGTGTTTCGGTGTGCGAAAAGGATGATTACTTCGATTGCTTTACCCGTTGAAGAATGTAAATGCGCCCTGGAATCGCCTCGCCGCTCTCCTTGCGAACGCTGATCTCTTCCTGCAGGACAATGATGAAGCCCGAGCGCTCAGCGAGTGACGCGATGTATCCGAGCGAGTGCTGGAATCGACCCGAGGGGGCCAGGCGGAATCCTACTGCAACGTCGCCTGCAGGTGGCGACGTAGTCGTTGATTGGGGTGGTGGCATCAGCTCGACTGAAAAGGCAAACCAGCCCGTGGAAGCGCAGAGCTTACGAGCGCTCAAAGCAAAAACGTCCTCCAACGCCCCCACGTAGATCCAGACGTCGGCGGAAATGATAAGGTCCAGTGACTCATCAACACGAGACTTTAGGAATGGCACGATGTCCCCGCTAGGTAGCAACAACAACCAGATTACGTTAGAACCTAGTCATCCACAAATCATAGGCAATTTCGTTGCACCCCATACTCTGAAGCTCATCGTAGCTTCCCGCAGCTCGTGTTTTCTCGATCATCAAGGGCGACAAGTCCACCTGCACCAGCATCAATTAGACTTCGGTCCATGATTTCAATGTTCATTATTGTCATGATTCCTACCCCAGTAATATGCTTCACATGTGGACGCAGAAGTCGCCCACACAAGCCTGTGCCACAGCCGATATCTGCCACAACCCACTCAGATCCTGAGGTTGACCCTTTCGGGATAAACCCAGAGGGTGACAACTTTTGCAGCGCCTCAACCAGCTGCCATGGAACACGGTACTCTAAATGTGCCACAAGCTTCTCTTCAAAGGTCTCTGCAAGTTCATCAAACACCTCGGCCACGTAGGCGGGTGCGGCAGTCTTCGTGGTCGTCTCTCCTTCCAGTGTCGCAAGCGAGTGCACGGACCGCACATGGGTGGTGCTATGTGCTGCGAGGATGGAGTGATACCCAGCAGTCACAAGGTCCGGCTCATCAAGGTAGTACACAGATCTGTACGTAGGTGGCAACAGCGTACGTCAGACCTTCGTACTCTGGGTTAAATCGGCAAATTCATGGTACCGAAGGACTGTGTGCGCTACGGAGTCGCTGTCATCGAGAGCGACGACGTGCAGCATGCAAGACACGGCGAAGAATGTTTCACCTGCAGGAAGCACACAATTAATGGCAAAGCCATAGTGCATTTTTCGTCCAGCATTGCGGTACACCTTCGATCAAATCAACACGTACCGATTGTTTGAAGTATAACTGCGAGATTGAAGCTGGACTTCGTACACGCCGGGTATCGCAGCAAGACTTTTACGAAGCTCATAGCAGCTGGGAGGAAATTTCCGTCTCGAATTCCTCCAACGCCGCTTCACGCATCCTTACAAGCTCCAGGTCATCAATTTCCAGTGGCGTAGGCAATTTCGATGTTGCAGAGTCAACGTTGACTTGCCAAAGGGGTTGAAGGCCTTCCCACGCGGCGCCTGGAACTTGTTTGTGGTTCAACAACTCGCCAAGTATTTGCCCTGATCCATCGAAAAGCGGTGGTAAGTCATCAAATACGCACTTATTAACAGCCAAATTCATCACGCAAGTTCCGTACACGGTGAGCAGGTGGAAGTTGAGGGCGATGATGTTGCATTGTCCTCGCCAAGACGAGACAGTGACATTTCACTCTACCAATTGTAGCAACATCATTAGACCACTATATCATCACACCACCCCTATCTGACCAATACTCTCTCACCTCTAATGCGTTGAGCGATCCCTGACTCAGTGCCTGGCCGTGAGCGTCCAGCAGCACAACCGCAGGCAGATCCGTGACTTGGAAGTGTCTGCACAGCGTCTTGAAGGTTCTGCATCGATATTTTACTCGCAGCAAGTTCTATTAGAGTGTATATAAGACAAACGAAACCCATTGGAAAGTGTCGGTCCTACGATGGCTCGAGTCGCTGCGTATTGGCTTCAGCTCTAGGAGCTTCGTCTCCATTGACACGCCGAACTTCCAGCAGTCCTACGAGCTCGTGCTCTGCGTTGTTGGTGCAATTGATACTTGCGAGAACAGAGTGCAGTCGTGGCAGAACAAGCGCATCGAGAGGCCGCACCCAGTCGCTGGTGAAGTAGGCCACCGTGTACAGCGCAGCATCGGCATCCAGGGACGCATCCCGAGAGTTACTGGGCCACATCTTTTGAATATCTCCAAACTTTGAGTCTTATACTGCGCGCCTTAATTTCTCGGACACACATATTACAAGCCATATATCGGCTTCTACTGGGATTTTCAGGACGCTATTTAGATATGTTCTGCCAGTCAGTACCGAGTAATTGGCATGCGACGCGGTGCTCAAAATTGCAGTGCAATAATATACTAGTATACAACAAACTCAATTTGACCCTGAGAGAAAACTTTCGGACAAATATTGTCTTGATTTTTGTACGGTTGGAATGATGGTCACCTCCTGCCGACCAATCAGTAGTCGATTTTATCACCGTTCTTGCGGCCAATTTTAAAGCAGCGCAGCGGCATCGAGTTCATCAGTTTGTTCAGCTCCTGCTGGGTAACAGACTTCCATGCAGCTTGAAAAACAGTAGATAGCTCAATGACCGAGTTGTATTGTATGCCGTGATCGTTCACCTTTCTTGCTAAAATGGCCCACACTTTTCGATCGGATTAAGATCAGGTAAACCTGCAAGTTAGTCTAACACCAGCACATCGATCTCATCTAAAAGACCGTAGTTTCCACAAACGCATGAATTGAGGCATTGTCCTACATAAACACGAAGTCGGTTCCGTAGTTAGCGTGGGCGAAGGGGTAAGCGCTCGGAGATCGTGTAGATGTAGTCTTCCGACTTTTGGCGACCCTCCAGCACTACTAGACCAGACTACCTTTCCGCATCAAAGGCCCCACACACCATCAATTATCCTCCATCATTCTGGCGCGTCAAATAATGGCGAAGAGGGCGCCTCGGGTCTTGTCAGTAGTTCTTGTATCTATCAAGGCCGTTAAGACGAAAAATGTTAGAAAAAATAAATGTAGGTCACACGACTTCTTTTGCGCAGCCGGTGACATTCGTTCTGTGAACTCCAGCCTGACATCCTTCGTCAATACCAGCGTGCGGTCCATTTTAAAATAGATTAAGTAGTCCATCCCGGACAACAATCACTGAACAATACGTACAGAGCAGTTCATAGCGTACGTAGTCTTCATCCCAGAGGCTGAGTAATCCCCGTCACCGCAGCCTTCACGATCTGCCGGACCCGGCCAGCCAACCTTTGCTGTACAACTTAGTGAAACCCGCAGCACCATTAGGCGACAGTCCTAAGTGCTAAGCGACCTTCCATAACCCCCAGCCAGCCTCATGGAGTGTGGGCCGTCCATGACGAACAGTACGGAACTTCTCGTCTCTGTCGGAGTGCATAGAGATATTGGCAAATCATGAGATTAAGACGACAGCTTCTCGAAGGTTAATTCAAGAAACTGAAGGAATTCGTGGTTTGCATGGCTTAAGCTAAGTCGTAGCGTTAGAGTAACCTCTAAGTCACGCAGTCGGTTTTGCTTTTTACTGGTGGCCACATGGAGGCATTTGATGCGACCTCGCTCCTTGTCCGTGATCGTCGCTCCCCATCCATACAGAAAGCAAGAAAATAGCGTCAATACGTAGAACAACAGGGAGTGACCATCATTCTAAACCATACAAAAATCAAGACAATATGTGTTCAAAAGTTTTCTCTCGGGGCCAAGTTGAGTTTGTTGTATACTAGTGTGGTGAAGCGCTTTCCCAAATCTGGGTAGGAAATACCTTGATCTCGGATCCCTCAGCTTAGACTTCTGTGCTGGGTGAGGCGTGTGTACTCATTTGCGATCCCTCTTCTGGATTCTTCACTAAACTACGCTGTGGGTCCAGACGTATATCTGCCACACTAGCTGCCTCCGATCTCAGAGTCTCCGGAAGTCCCAAACCTAGTTCGGTCCTTCCCTGACAGGCTTTGGTCCCCACATGTTTCGTCCAAAATGCCCCGGTTTAATATGTAAACACACTACCATACCAACCTCAGTCCTCTTCTTAATAGACCTTGATCCCAGGCCTCTCAGCCTCTTCTCTTAACTACTCCGGCTCAGAGTCGCGACAACCCCTTCTTTCCCAGTCGGCCTGGATCTAGGCTGATATAGCCTTATTTCTTAGGACCTAGGTCAAGGCTCGTACCAACTTCTCTTTTCTTCTCCTCGGGTCAAGCAACGACCTGGATAAAGAGTTGGCAAATCGGTTTGAGCCAGTCCAAATCCAAAGCACTGACACACACACTGGGGCTACCCTCAGAATTGACGTGGGAGGTGATCACAGACATATACTTTATGGGTTCAAAAGAATGATTTCTGAGAACCTCATCATACCAGTCTGAGCTGTAAACCACCCGGGCAAGTCGCATATAGACCCCACGAATATCATAACACCGTATAATTGCATGATCATATCTGACTTACAATGAAGTAATCCCCCATAGAAAAAGTGCTGCAAAACAAAGCGTACATTTCTCTTCACGTCCTTCTTGTCCTTGGCTGATAGAGACGGGTGATAGATGTCTAACATGAGCGACAAGAGGGTCCAAGTAAAGTTTTAGTAATAAAATGCATCCTACTGACGGAACGCAGCCTCGTGATCACGCAAGAAACGCTGGTTCAGGACCAGGTCTTGTGAGCGTTACGTCGCCTGTAAGTCTCATCACTCAAGGATAAGACGCAGCACAAAACATTTCGAACGTTGGCTCTTAGTTTTCTTGACAACGGTATTCTAGCTGGTGATTTTCACCACGACTGTGATTCGCCAAAATTGAAATTTTGTGAATTGATTGGCCGAGTGGTAATAGCAGTTTTTACCCAATTCTTGTAGATGTTCACTAAGTACGTCTCGTAATCGACACTTGTCAGAATATAACGCCATGTTTTTCTAAATTGTGTATCGTACATCATACGACGTACTTAACACGAACTTTAGTGAGGGAAGGGACAGCCTCTCGATCTCCAGTCAACCACCGGAGACGAGCGGCGTCAAGTAGCGCTTTTGTGTTTGTCCCCTTCCCGCGTCTTCTCTTCGTCCGTCCGTCGCCATGGGGAGCTCTCCCAGTAAAGCTGAGCCCAGCAGACGCCAGAGGTACCCCGTATTGGCCACC
>VKKV01000112.1:0-96132 GCA_008080845.1 Phytophthora kernoviae | reverse complement strand
CAACACTGTCAAGGCCGTCAAGAGACGAAAAACGACGTTTTCAACGCTGTAAGAGAACGGCAGCAAAGAAAGAAATGCGCCGTCCGGGAATCGAACCCGGGGCATCTCGTTGGCAACGAGATATTTTACCACTAAACCAACGGCGCTTCGTGGAACTAAATCACCCCAACCACCAACACAAACTTGCTTCACGCCTGCAAACAGAACGCTCCTCTAAGCCTCCCTACGTGCCACACTCGACACGGATCCGACTCTGCCTCCCACTTGGGACGGACACCAACTACTGACGTTCGATCCAAAACGCTCACCAGATGACGTACACTACCTAGCTCATACTTGCCTCTGGCAGCGTTCTCAATAGAGGACACACGACCACGACCACAGGCGTCGTCAGTGTCTCCACTGCAACACTGTCAAGGCCGTCAAGAGACGAAAAACGACGTTTTCAACGCTGTAAGAAACGGCAGCAAAGAGAGAGAATGCGCCGTCCGGGAATCGAACCCGGGCATCTCGTTGGCAACGAGATATTTTACCACTAAACCAACGGCGGAACTAAATCACCCCAACCACCAACACAAACTTGCTTCACGCCTGCAAACAGAACGCTCCTCTAAGCCTCCTACGTGCCACACTCGACACGGATCCGACTCTGCCTCCCTTTGGGACGGACACCAACTACTGACGTTCGAAAACGCTCACCAGATGACGTACACTACCTAGCTCATACTTGCCTCTGGCGGCGTTCTCAATAGAGGACACACGACCACGACCACAGGCGTCGTCAACTCTCCACTGTCAAGGCCGTCAAGAGACGAAAAACGACGTTTTCAACGCTGTAAGAGAACGGCAGCAAAAGAAAAGAGAATGCGCCGTCCGGGAATCGAACCCGGGGCATCTCGTTGGCAACGAGATATTTTACCACTAAACCAACGGCGCTTCGTGGAACTAAATCACCCCAACCACCAACACAAACTTGCTTCACGCCTGCAAACAGAACGCTCCTCTAAGCCTCCTACGTGCCACACTCGACACGGATCCGACTCTGCCTCCCACTTGGGACGGACACCAACTACTGACGTTCGATCCAAAACGCTCACCAGATGACGTACACTACCTAGCTCATACTTGCCTCTGGCAGCGTTCTCAATAGAGGACACACGACCACGACCACAGAGCGTCGTCAGTGTCTCCACTGCAACACTGTCAAGGCCGTCAAGGACGAAACGACGTTTTCAACGCTGTAAGAGAACGGCAGCAAAAGAAAGAGAATGCGCCGTCCGGGAATCGAACCCGGGGCATCTCGTTGGCAACGAGATATTTTACCACTAAACCAACGGCGCTTCGTGGAACTAAATCACCCCAACCACCAACACAAACTTGCTTCACGCCTGCAAACAGAACGCTCCTCTAAGCCTCCTACGTGCCACACTCGACACGGATCCGACTCTGCCTCCCACTTGGGACGGACACCAACTACTGACGTTCGATCCAAAACGCTCACCAGATGACGTACACTACCTAGCTCATACTTGCCTCTGGCGCGTTCTCAATAGAGGACACGACCACGACCACAGAGCGTCGTCAGTGTCTCCACTGCAACACTGTCAAGGCCGTCAAGAGACGAAAAACGACGTTTTCAACGCTGTAAGAGAACGGCAGCAAAGAGAAAGAGAATGCGCCGTCCGGGAATCGAACCAGGGGCATCTCGTTGGCAACGAGATATTTTACCACTAAACCAACGGCGCTTCGTGGAACTAAATCACCCCAACCACCAACACAAACTTGCTTCACGCCTGCAAGAACGCTCCTCTAAGCCTCTACGTGCCACACTCGACACGGATCCGACTCTGCCTCCCACTTGGGACGGACACCAACTACTGACGTTCGATCCAAAACGCTCACCAGATGACGTACACTACCTAGCTCATACGCCTCTGGCAGCGTTCTCAATAGAGGACACGACCACGACCACAGAGCGTCGTCAGTGTCTCCACTGCAACACTGTCAAGGCCGTCAAGAGACGAAAAACGACGTTTTCAACGCTGTAAGAGAACGGCAGCAAAAGAAAAAGAGAATGCGCCGTCCGGGAATCGAACCCAGGGCATCTCGTTGGCAACGAGATATTTTACCACTAAACCAACGGCGCTTCGTGGAACTAAATCACCCCAACCACCAACACAAACTTGCTTCACGCCTGCAAACAGAACGCTCCTCTAAGCCTCCTACACACTCGACACGGATCCGACTCTGCCTCCCACTTGGGACGGACACCAACTACTGACGTTCGATCCAAAACGCTCACCAGATGACGTACACTACCTAGCTCATACTTGCCTCTGGCAGCGTTCTCAATAGAGGACACACGACCACGACCACAGAGCGTCGTCAGTGTCTCCACTGCAACACTGTCAAGGCCGTCAAGAGACGAAAAACGACGTTTTCAACGCTGTAAGAGAACGGCAGCAAAAGAAAGAGAATGCGCCGTCCGGGAATCGAACCCGGGGCATCTCGTTGGCAACGAGATATTTTACCACTAAACCAACGGCGCTTCGTGGAACTAAATCACCCCAACCACCAACACAAACTTGCTTCACGCCTGCAAACAGAACGCTCCTCTAAGCCTCCTACGTGCCACACTCGACACGGATCCGACTCTGCCTCCCACTTGGGACGGACACCAACTACTGACGTTCGATCCAAAACGCTCACCAGATGACGTACACTACCTAGCTCATACTTGCCTCTGGCAGCGTTCTCAATAGAGGACACACGACCACGACCACAGAGCGTCGTCAGTGTCTCCACTGCAACACTGTCAAGGCCGTCAAGAGACGAAAAACGACGTTTTCAACGCGCTGTAAAGAGAACGGCAGCAAAGAGAATGCGCCGTCCGGGAATCGAACCCGGGGCATCTCGTTGGCAACGAGATATTTTTGGACTAAACCAACTTCACCCCAAATGCTTTGCTACCGCCTGCAACGCTCCTCTAAGCCTCCTACGTGCCACACTCGACACGGATCCGACTCTGCCTCCCACTTGGGACGGACACCAACTACTGACGTTCGATCCAAAACGCTCACCAGATGACGTACACACTACCTGCTCATGCCTCTGGCAGCGTTCTCAATAGAGGACACACGACCGCGACCACAGAGCGTCGTCAGTGACTGTGCAATGGGTGCATTGTTAGCGAAGTCCAAGGGCTTCGGTAAATAGCGATGACAGGTCCTGGATATTTTGGTAAAAACCGTGGCAGAAGGTCTTTTGGGGTTTCGACCAAATATTTAATCGTCATAGCTTAGCTAAAAAGCCTTAATTTATCTAAATCGTCGTTGCTTTAGAGGTTTTGAATGGCGCTTCCTTCTGCAGTGATCGAAAGTAGCAACATGAGCAGACTGAGGATGCGCTGGTGCCACGCATGTCCAAGTCATAGATTGCATAGTTGGTGACGAATGTGACGCTGATGGATCGGGTATCGTCGCGGACAAGTGCCGCACGTGATCTTGAGCCGTTCGGATTGCTGGGCTCCTGTGTCGGCGCTCATGAACATGTTTGGTAATGCCGTAAATATCGAGAGCCTTGTTTGCAGCCATGCGATAGGTGTTGCCGTGCACCGTCACTGGATAATCTCGCAGGTGATATTGGTGCGAGTTTAGGAGATTGCTTTTGGGTGCTCTCTCGCAATATATTCCCAGTATTTTCATGCCGACCCGCGAAACTCACTGGACTTTGTCCGAGCAAATCGTTCATTTAACCAATCGAACGTATCGGCGCGAACCTCGCTAATATTCTCATCAAGGTACCTGCAATAGTAGTAGACCACTGTCTTGCAAAGCTTGCCGTAACCTGACACATAAGTCTCAAACAGTAACCAAGCTTCCTTTGCATAAGCCGGATGCAAAGCGATTGCTCACATTGCAGCCAACGTGCTTCAGCGCACTTAATCAGCTTTTCACGGCGAAGCAGGTCACGACGGATCCCTGGTATATGTCTCGAAACGACAACACTATATCGTCCTCAGTGTTTTGATCATGCTGAAGCCGGTAGGATGCATAGGATAGAGGTGCAATGACGCCTTCAGCTCGTTTGAGTTCATCCCAAAAGAATGCTTTATCGAAGACACAGAGTTGAGCTGAAAGCTCAGGGTCACCCTTAACTGCCGAGCCAGCATTTGAAGAGTAGACTGCACACGAAGCAGAGATGCAAAACACCCTTGCATCGAGTTCCATCGGTTTTCACATAGAGAGCGGAGTCCAAAGTACCTCCTGTAAACCTTCTCCATGAACTTTCTAGCTCGCTTGAGCCACTTAGAAGACGATGCGTTCAAACAATTGACAGTGGCTGCAGCTTCACAGGCCACGTCACGAAACATTGACTTCAATATGGCTTTGACCAGGTTGTTAACGTCATGTGTGAAGCAAAACAGGAAGGCAATATGCGGCCATCGTAGAGCTAGAATCCGTCGTGCCCTCCAATATTGTCCGGCGTTGTCAGTGATGACTGTGTTGACGTCTCATTGCTCTTTTGCATTTATCCCAGAACCTTTTCAAGCTGCTGGGCAGTGGCGATTTCATCATGGCAATCTCCAGCAGATGGTAAAGCATACGTAAACGTCACACCAAAGAGTGAGAGCTGACAGCCCAGCAAATGTTCTTTAGAAATATTTTGCCACACGTCGGAGAGCAGGTTTACGCGCCCTCCAGTCCTTGCTTACATGGCTCCCAGATCGCCTATATCCTTCTTTTTTGCAGCGAGCAGCATGCTCAGCTAGAAGACACCCGCCAAGCACTCACCGAGAAGGAAGAATGGAGGTTACTCTTGGACATAATAACTCCAATAAACGGTGGGTCACATCTCGTTCGATGAACCGGTCGGCGAGACGATTGTCGGCATGCGGCTCCGCAAGAGCGCGCTCTTGGAAAATTGACGTCTTTGCTTTGTGTTGGGTGCATCCGTTTCTTTGGACTCTGAACGGAACGTTTCCCGAGCAGCAGGAAGAGTCGCGCTTGCGGCCACTGCTCAATGCGTGAACTGGTATTTTCAACCCTTTGATGCTGAGGTCTTGTTCTTGTCGCAATGGACTGCAGTGTGTTGCCTTCGGCGTTGCTGCAAGTGCTAATGCAGGTGTAACCGCTGCTGCTGCTGAAAGTGGCGATACCGTGCGTAACACTGATGATTGCTAGTGAATGCAGTTGGCGATATGGTTTCTGTAGTTGCGTACCCTGCCGACAATTGGTTTCGGTAGTGTTTCACTGGTGTCGTTATTGTACGCAGCTCGACAGAAATTACATTCGTGACACTTGTACCCTCTTGGTTTCCATGGTAAATTCTTGAGAAGAAAAAAGTGTACGCGCTCGCTGCAACTTTGACGCCACTGAACTTGTGCTATCTTCCTTGTGTCTGTCAACATGCCGATCAAATTCGTCTTGCCAAATTTTATTATTACCTTTAAAATATTTTAGACCTTTTGGGTGTGCTCGGGCCATAGCTGAAAGGCCTAAAACCTCTCGCACAACCACGTTTCGGCAATCAATTGGCCTAAACATAAATTCCTGCAGTCAGAGGCAAGTATGAGCTAGGTAGTGTACGTCATCTGGTGAGCGTTTTGGATCGAACGTCAGTAGTTGGTGTCCGTCCCAAGTGGGAGGCAGAGTCGGATCCGTGTCGAGTGTGGCACGTAGGAGGCTTAGAGGAGCGTTCTGTTTGCAGGCGTGAAGCAAGTTTGTGTTGGTGGTTGGGGTGATTTAGTTCCACGAAGCGCCGTTGGTTTAGTGGTAAAATATCTCGTTGCCAACGAGATGCCCGGGTTCGATTCCCGGACGGCGCATTCTCTTTTCTCTTTTGCTGCCGTTCTCTTACAGCGTTGAAAACGTCGTTTTTCGTCTCTTGACGGCCTTGACAGTGTTGCAGTGGAGACACTGACGACGCTCTGTGGTCGTGGTCGTGTGTCCTCTATTGAGAACGCTGCCAGAGGCAAGTATGAGCTAGGTAGTGTACGTCATCTGGTGAGCGTTTTGGATCGAACGTCAGTAGTTGGTGTCCGTCCCAAGTGGGAGGCAGAGTCGGATCCGTGTCGAGTGTGGCACGTAGGAGGCTTAGAGGAGCGTTCTGTTTGCAGGCGTGAAGCAAGTTTGTGTTGGTGGTTGGGGTGATTTAGTTCCACGAAGCGCCGTTGGTTTAGTGGTAAAATATCTCGTTGCCAACGAGATGCCCCGGGTTCGATTCCCGGACGGCGCATTCTCTTTCTCTTTGCTGCCGTTCTCTTACAGCGTTGAAAACGTCGTTTTCGTCTCTTGACGGCCTTGACAGTGTTGCAGTGGAGACACTGACGACGCTCTGTGGTCGTGGTCGTGTGTCCTCTATTGAGAACGCTGCCAGAGGCAAGTATGAGCTAGGTAGTGTACGTCATCTGGTGAGCGTTTTGGATCGAACGTCAGTAGTTGGTGTCCGTCCCAAGTGGGAGGCAGAGTCGGATCCGTGTCGAGTGTGGCACGTAGGAGGCTTAGAGGAGCGTTCTGTTTGCAGGCGTGAAGCAAGTTTGTGTTGGTGGTTGGGGTGATTTAGTTCCACGAAGCGCCGTTGGTTTAGTGGTAAAATATCTCGTTGCCAACGAGATGCCCCGGGTTCGATTCCCGGACGGCGCATTCTCTTTTCTCTTTTGCTGCCGTTCTCTTACAGCGTTGAAAACGTCGTTTTTCGTCTCTTGACGGCCTTGACAGTGTTGCAGTGGAGACACTGACGACGCTCTGTGGTCGTGGTCGTGTGTCCTCTATTGAGAACGCTGCCAGAGGCAAGTATGAGCTAGGTAGTGTACGTCATCTGGTGAGCGTTTTGGATCGAACGTCAGTAGTTGGTGTCCGTCCCAAGTGGGAGGCAGAGTCGGATCCGTGTCGAGTGTGGCACGTAGGAGGCTTAGAGGAGCGTTCTGTTTGCAGGCGTGAAGCAAGTTTGTGTTGGTGGTTGGGGTGATTTAGTTCCACGAAGCGCCGTTGGTTTAGTGGTAAAATATCTCGTTGCCAACGAGATGCCCCGGGTTCGATTCCCGGACGGCGCATTCTCTTTTCTCTTTTGCTGCCGTTCTCTTACAGCGTTGAAAACGTCGTTTTTCGTCTCTTGACGGCCTTGACAGTGTTGCAGTGGAGACACTGACGACGCTCTGTGGTCGTGGTCGTGTGTCCTCTATTGAGAACGCTGCCAGAGGCAAGTATGAGCTAGGTAGTGTACGTCATCTGGTGAGCGTTTTGGATCGAACGTCAGTAGTTGGTGTCCGTCCCAAGTGGGAGGCAGAGTCGGATCCGTGTCGAGTGTGGCACGTAGGAGGCTTAGAGGAGCGTTCTGTTTGCAGGCGTGAAGCAAGTTTGTGTTGGTGGTTGGGGTGATTTAGTTCCACGAAGCGCCGTTGGTTTAGTGGTAAAATATCTCGTTGCCAACGAGATGCCCCGGGTTCGATTCCCGGACGGCGCATTCTCTTTTCTCTTTTGCTGCCGTTCTCTTACAGCGTTGAAAACGTCGTTTTTCGTCTCTTGACGGCCTTGACAGTGTTGCAGTGGAGACACTGACGACGCTCTGTGGTCGTGGTCGTGTGTCCTCTATTGAGAACGCTGCCAGAGGCAAGTATGAGCTAGGTAGTGTACGTCATCTGGTGAGCGTTTTGGATCGAACGTCAGTAGTTGGTGTCCGTCCCAAGTGGGAGGCAGAGTCGGATCCGTGTCGAGTGTGGCACGTAGGAGGCTTAGAGGAGCGTTCTGTTTGCAGGCGTGAAGCAAGTTTGTGTTGGTGGTTGGGGTGATTTAGTTCCACGAAGCGCCGTTGGTTTAGTGGTAAAATATCTCGTTGCCAACGAGATGCCCGGGTTCGATTCCCGGACGGCGCATTCTCTTTCTCTTTTGCTGCCGTTCTCTTACAGCGTTGAAAACGTCGTTTTCGTCTCTTGACGGCCTTGACAGTGTTGCAGTGGAGACACTGACGACGCTCTGTGGTCGTGGTCGTGTGTCCTCTATTGAGAACGCTGCCAGAGGCAAGTATGAGCTAGGTAGTGTACGTCATCTGGTGAGCGTTTTGGATCGAACGTCAGTAGTTGGTGTCCGTCCCAAGTGGGAGGCAGAGTCGGATCCGTGTCGAGTGTGGCACGTAGGAGGCTTAGAGGAGCGTTCTGTTTGCAGGCGTGAAGCAAGTTTGTGTTGGTGGTTGGGGTGATTTAGTTCCACGAAGCGCCGTTGGTTTAGTGGTAAAATATCTCGTTGCCAACGAGATGCCCCGGGTTCGATTCCCGGACGGCGCATTCTCTTTCTCTTTGCTGCCGTTCTCTTACAGCGTTGAAAACGTCGTTTTCGTCTCTTGACGGCCTTGACAGTGTTGCAGTGGAGACACTGACGACGCTCTGTGGTCGTGGTCGTGTGTCCTCTATTGAGAACGCTGCCAGAGGCAAGTATGAGCTAGGTAGTGTACGTCATCTGGTGAGCGTTTTGGATCGAACGTCAGTAGTTGGTGTCCGTCCCAAGTGGGAGGCAGAGTCGGATCCGTGTCGAGTGTGGCACGTAGGAGGCTTAGAGGAGCGTTCTGTTTGCAGGCGTGAAGCAAGTTTGTGTTGGTGGTTGGGGTGATTTAGTTCCACGAAGCGCCGTTGGTTTAGTGGTAAAATATCTCGTTGCCAACGAGATGCCCCGGGTTCGATTCCCGGACGGCGCATTCTCTTTCTCTTTTGCTGCCGTTCTCTTACAGCGTTGAAAACGTCGTTTTCGTCTCTTGACGGCCTTGACAGTGTTGCAGTGGAGACACTGACGACGCTCTGTGGTCGTGGTCGTGTGTCCTCTATTGAGAACGCTGCCAGAGGCAAGTATGAGCTAGGTAGTGTACGTCATCTGGTGAGCGTTTTGGATCGAACGTCAGTAGTTGGTGTCCGTCCCAAGTGGGAGGCAGAGTCGGATCCGTGTCGAGTGTGGCACGTAGGAGGCTTAGAGGAGCGTTCTGTTTGCAGGCGTGAAGCAAGTTTGTGTTGGTGGTTGGGGTGATTTAGTTCCACGAAGCGCCGTTGGTTTAGTGGTAAAATATCTCGTTGCCAACGAGATGCCCCGGTTCGATTCCCGGACGGCGCATTCTCTTTTCTCTTTTGCTGCCGTTCTCTTACAGCGTTGAAAACGTCGTTTTCGTCTCTTGACGGCCTTGACAGTGTTGCAGTGGAGACACTGACGACGCTCTGTGGTCGTGGTCGTGTGTCCTCTATTGAGAACGCTGCCAGAGGCAAGTATGAGCTAGGTAGTGTACGTCATCTGGTGAGCGTTTTGGATCGAACGTCAGTAGTTGGTGTCCGTCCCAAGTGGGAGGCAGAGTCGGATCCGTGTCGAGTGTGGCACGTAGGAGGCTTAGAGGAGCGTTCTGTTTGCAGGCGTGAAGCAAGTTTGTGTTGGTGGTTGGGGTGATTTAGTTCCACGAAGCGCCGTTGGTTTAGTGGTAAAATATCTCGTTGCCAACGAGATGCCCCGGGTTCGATTCCCGGACGGCGCATTCTCTTTCTCTTTTGCTGCCGTTCTCTTACAGCGTTGAAAACGTCGTTTTCGTCTCTTGACGGCCTTGACAGTGTTGCAGTGGAGACACTGACGACGCTCTGTGGTCGTGGTCGTGTGTCCTCTATTGAGAACGCTGCCAGAGGCAAGTATGAGCTAGGTAGTGTACGTCATCTGGTGAGCGTTTTGGATCGAACGTCAGTAGTTGGTGTCCGTCCCAAGTGGGAGGCAGAGTCGGATCCGTGTCGAGTGTGGCACGTAGGAGGCTTAGAGGAGCGTTCTGTTTGCAGGCGTGAAGCAAGTTTGTGTTGGTGGTTGGGGTGATTTAGTTCCACGAAGCGCCGTTGGTTTAGTGGTAAAATATCTCGTTGCCAACGAGATGCCCCGGGTTCGATTCCCGGACGGCGCATTCTCTTTTCTCTTTTGCTGCCGTTCTCTTACAGCGTTGAAAACGTCGTTTTCGTCTCTTGACGGCCTTGACAGTGTTGCAGTGGAGACACTGACGACGCTCTGTGGTCGTGGTCGTGTGTCCTCTATTGAGAACGCTGCCAGAGGCAAGTATGAGCTAGGTAGTGTACGTCATCTGGTGAGCGTTTTGGATCGAACGTCAGTAGTTGGTGTCCGTCCCAAGTGGGAGGCAGAGTCGGATCCGTGTCGAGTGTGGCACGTAGGAGGCTTAGAGGAGCGTTCTGTTTGCAGGCGTGAAGCAAGTTTGTGTTGGTGGTTGGGGTGATTTAGTTCCACGAAGCGCCGTTGGTTTAGTGGTAAAATATCTCGTTGCCAACGAGATGCCCCGGGTTCGATTCCCGGACGGCGCATTCTCTTTTCTCTTTGCTGCCGTTCTCTTACAGCGTTGAAAACGTCGTTTTCGTCTCTTGACGGCCTTGACAGTGTTGCAGTGGAGACACTGACGACGCTCTGTGGTCGTGGTCGTGTGTCCTCTATTGAGAACGCTGCCAGAGGCAAGTATGAGCTAGGTAGTGTACGTCATCTGGTGAGCGTTTTGGATCGAACGTCAGTAGTTGGTGTCCGTCCCAAGTGGGAGGCAGAGTCGGATCCGTGTCGAGTGTGGCACGTAGGAGGCTTAGAGGAGCGTTCTGTTTGCAGGCGTGAAGCAAGTTTGTGTTGGTGGTTGGGGTGATTTAGTTCCACGAAGCGCCGTTGGTTTAGTGGTAAAATATCTCGTTGCCAACGAGATGCCCCGGGTTCGATTCCCGGACGGCGCATTCTCTTTTCTCTTTTGCTGCCGTTCTCTTACAGCGTTGAAAACGTCGTTTTCGTCTCTTGACGGCCTTGACAGTGTTGCAGTGGAGACACTGACGACGCTCTGTGGTCGTGGTCGTGTGTCCTCTATTGAGAACGCTGCCAGAGGCAAGTATGAGCTAGGTAGTGTACGTCATCTGGTGAGCGTTTTGGATCGAACGTCAGTAGTTGGTGTCCGTCCCAAGTGGGAGGCAGAGTCGGATCCGTGTCGAGTGTGGCACGTAGGAGGCTTAGAGGAGCGTTCTGTTTGCAGGCGTGAAGCAAGTTTGTGTTGGTGGTTGGGGTGATTTAGTTCCACGAAGCGCCGTTGGTTTAGTGGTAAAATATCTCGTTGCCAACGAGATGCCCCGGGTTCGATTCCCGGACGGCGCATTCTCTTTTCTCTTTTGCTGCCGTTCTCTTACAGCGTTGAAAACGTCGTTTTCGTCTCTTGACGGCCTTGACAGTGTTGCAGTGGAGACACTGACGACGCTCTGTGGTCGTGGTCGTGTGTCCTCTATTGAGAACGCTGCCAGAGGCAAGTATGAGCTAGGTAGTGTACGTCATCTGGTGAGCGTTTTGGATCGAACGTCAGTAGTTGGTGTCCGTCCCAAGTGGGAGGCAGAGTCGGATCCGTGTCGAGTGTGGCACGTAGGAGGCTTAGAGGAGCGTTCTGTTTGCAGGCGTGAAGCAAGTTTGTGTTGGTGGTTGGGGTGATTTAGTTCCACGAAGCGCCGTTGGTTTAGTGGTAAAATATCTCGTTGCCAACGAGATGCCCCGGGTTCGATTCCCGGACGGCGCATTCTCTTTTCTCTTTTGCTGCCGTTCTCTTACAGCGTTGAAAACGTCGTTTTCGTCTCTTGACGGCCTTGACAGTGTTGCAGTGGAGACACTGACGACGCTCTGTGGTCGTGGTCGTGTGTCCTCTATTGAGAACGCTGCCAGAGGCAAGTATGAGCTAGGTAGTGTACGTCATCTGGTGAGCGTTTTGGATCGAACGTCAGTAGTTGGTGTCCGTCCCAAGTGGGAGGCAGAGTCGGATCCGTGTCGAGTGTGGCACGTAGGAGGCTTAGAGGAGCGTTCTGTTTGCAGGCGTGAAGCAAGTTTGTGTTGGTGGTTGGGGTGATTTAGTTCCACGAAGCGCCGTTGGTTTAGTGGTAAAATATCTCGTTGCCAACGAGATGCCCCGGGTTCGATTCCCGGACGGCGCATTCTCTTTTCTCTTTTGCTGCCGTTCTCTTACAGCGTTGAAAACGTCGTTTTCGTCTCTTGACGGCCTTGACAGTGTTGCAGTGGAGACACTGACGACGCTCTGTGGTCGTGGTCGTGTGTCCTCTATTGAGAACGCTGCCAGAGGCAAGTATGAGCTAGGTAGTGTACGTCATCTGGTGAGCGTTTTGGATCGAACGTCAGTAGTTGGTGTCCGTCCCAAGTGGGAGGCAGAGTCGGATCCGTGTCGAGTGTGGCACGTAGGAGGCTTAGAGGAGCGTTCTGTTTGCAGGCGTGAAGCAAGTTTGTGTTGGTGGTTGGGGTGATTTAGTTCCACGAAGCGCCGTTGGTTTAGTGGTAAAATATCTCGTTGCCAACGAGATGCCCCGGGTTCGATTCCCGGACGGCGCATTCTCTTTTCTCTTTTGCTGCCGTTCTCTTACAGCGTTGAAAACGTCGTTTTCGTCTCTTGACGGCCTTGACAGTGTTGCAGTGGAGACACTGACGACGCTCTGTGGTCGTGGTCGTGTGTCCTCTATTGAGAACGCTGCCAGAGGCAAGTATGAGCTAGGTAGTGTACGTCATCTGGTGAGCGTTTTGGATCGAACGTCAGTAGTTGGTGTCCGTCCCAAGTGGGAGGCAGAGTCGGATCCGTGTCGAGTGTGGCACGTAGGAGGCTTAGAGGAGCGTTCTGTTTGCAGGCGTGAAGCAAGTTTGTGTTGGTGGTTGGGGTGATTTAGTTCCACGAAGCGCCGTTGGTTTAGTGGTAAAATATCTCGTTGCCAACGAGATGCCCCGGGTTCGATTCCCGGACGGCGCATTCTCTTTTCTCTTTTGCTGCCGTTCTCTTACAGCGTTGAAAACGTCGTTTTTCGTCTCTTGACGGCCTTGACAGTGTTGCAGTGGAGACACTGACGACGCTCTGTGGTCGTGGTCGTGTGTCCTCTATTGAGAACGCTGCCAGAGGCAAGTATGAGCTAGGTAGTGTACGTCATCTGGTGAGCGTTTTGGATCGAACGTCAGTAGTTGGTGTCCGTCCCAAGTGGGAGGCAGAGTCGGATCCGTGTCGAGTGTGGCACGTAGGAGGCTTAGAGGAGCGTTCTGTTTGCAGGCGTGAAGCAAGTTTGTGTTGGTGGTTGGGGTGATTTAGTTCCACGAAGCGCCGTTGGTTTAGTGGTAAAATATCTCGTTGCCAACGAGATGCCCCGGGTTCGATTCCCGGACGGCGCATTCTCTTTTCTCTTTTGCTGCCGTTCTCTTACAGCGTTGAAAACGTCGTTTTTCGTCTCTTGACGGCCTTGACAGTGTTGCAGTGGAGACACTGACGACGCTCTGTGGTCGTGGTCGTGTGTCCTCTATTGAGAACGCTGCCAGAGGCAAGTATGAGCTAGGTAGTGTACGTCATCTGGTGAGCGTTTTGGATCGAACGTCAGTAGTTGGTGTCCGTCCCAAGTGGGAGGCAGAGTCGGATCCGTGTCGAGTGTGGCACGTAGGAGGCTTAGAGGAGCGTTCTGTTTGCAGGCGTGAAGCAAGTTTGTGTTGGTGGTTGGGGTGATTTAGTTCCACGAAGCGCCGTTGGTTTAGTGGTAAAATATCTCGTTGCCAACGAGATGCCCCGGGTTCGATTCCCGGACGGCGCATTCTCTTTTCTCTTTTGCTGCCGTTCTCTTACAGCGTTGAAAACGTCGTTTTTCGTCTCTTGACGGCCTTGACAGTGTTGCAGTGGAGACACTGACGACGCTCTGTGGTCGTGGTCGTGTGTCCTCTATTGAGAACGCTGCCAGAGGCAAGTATGAGCTAGGTAGTGTACGTCATCTGGTGAGCGTTTTGGATCGAACGTCAGTAGTTGGTGTCCGTCCCAAGTGGGAGGCAGAGTCGGATCCGTGTCGAGTGTGGCACGTAGGAGGCTTAGAGGAGCGTTCTGTTTGCAGGCGTGAAGCAAGTTTGTGTTGGTGGTTGGGGTGATTTAGTTCCACGAAGCGCCGTTGGTTTAGTGGTAAAATATCTCGTTGCCAACGAGATGCCCCGGGTTCGATTCCCGGACGGCGCATTCTCTTTTCTCTTTGCTGCCGTTCTCTTACAGCGTTGAAAACGTCGTTTTTCGTCTCTTGACGGCCTTGACAGTGTTGCAGTGGAGACACTGACGACGCTCTGTGGTCGTGGTCGTGTGTCCTCTATTGAGAACGCTGCCAGAGGCAAGTATGAGCTAGGTAGTGTACGTCATCTGGTGAGCGTTTTGGATCGAACGTCAGTAGTTGGTGTCCGTCCCAAGTGGGAGGCAGAGTCGGATCCGTGTCGAGTGTGGCACGTAGGAGGCTTAGAGGAGCGTTCTGTTTGCAGGCGTGAAGCAAGTTTGTGTTGGTGGTTGGGGTGATTTAGTTCCACGAAGCGCCGTTGGTTTAGTGGTAAAATATCTCGTTGCCAACGAGATGCCCCGGGTTCGATTCCCGGACGGCGCATTCTCTTTTCTCTTTTGCTGCCGTTCTCTTACAGCGTTGAAAACGTCGTTTTTCGTCTCTTGACGGCCTTGACAGTGTTGCAGTGGAGACACTGACGACGCTCTGTGGTCGTGGTCGTGTGTCCTCTATTGAGAACGCTGCCAGAGGCAAGTATGAGCTAGGTAGTGTACGTCATCTGGTGAGCGTTTTGGATCGAACGTCAGTAGTTGGTGTCCGTCCCAAGTGGGAGGCAGAGTCGGATCCGTGTCGAGTGTGGCACGTAGGAGGCTTAGAGGAGCGTTCTGTTTGCAGGCGTGAAGCAAGTTTGTGTTGGTGGTTGGGGTGATTTAGTTCCACGAAGCGCCGTTGGTTTAGTGGTAAAATATCTCGTTGCCAACGAGATGCCCCGGGTTCGATTCCCCGGACGGCGCATTCTCTTTCTCTTTTGCTGCCGTTCTCTTACAGCGTTGAAAACGTCGTTTTTCGTCTCTTGACGGCCTTGACAGTGTTGCAGTGGAGACACTGACGACGCTCTGTGGTCGTGGTCGTGTGTCCTCTATTGAGAACGCTGCCAGAGGCAAGTATGAGCTAGGTAGTGTACGTCATCTGGTGAGCGTTTTGGATCGAACGTCAGTAGTTGGTGTCCGTCCCAAGTGGGAGGCAGAGTCGGATCCGTGTCGAGTGTGGCACGTAGGAGGCTTAGAGGAGCGTTCTGTTTGCAGGCGTGAAGCAAGTTTGTGTTGGTGGTTGGGGTGATTTAGTTCCACGAAGCGCCGTTGGTTTAGTGGTAAAATATCTCGTTGCCAACGAGATGCCCCGGGTTCGATTCCCGGACGGCGCATTCTTTTCTCTTTTGCTGCCGTTCTCTTACAGCGTTGAAAACGTCGTTTTTCGTCTCTTGACGGCCTTGACAGTGTTGCAGTGGAGACACTGACGACGCTCTGTGGTCGTGGTCGTGTGTCCTCTATTGAGAACGCTGCCAGAGGCAAGTATGAGCTAGGTAGTGTACGTCATCTGGTGAGCGTTTTGGATCGAACGTCAGTAGTTGGTGTCCGTCCCAAGTGGGAGGCAGAGTCGGATCCGTGTCGAGTGTGGCACGTAGGAGGCTTAGAGGAGCGTTCTGTTTGCAGGCGTGAAGCAAGTTTGTGTTGGTGGTTGGGGTGATTTAGTTCCACGAAGCGCCGTTGGTTTAGTGGTAAAATATCTCGTTGCCAACGAGATGCCCCGGGTTCGATTCCCGGACGGCGCATTCTCTTTCTCTTTGCTGCCGTTCTCTTACAGCGTTGAAAACGTCGTTTTTCGTCTCTTGACGGCCTTGACAGTGTTGCAGTGGAGACACTGACGACGCTCTGTGGTCGTGGTCGTGTGTCCTCTATTGAGAACGCTGCCAGAGGCAAGTATGAGCTAGGTAGTGTACGTCATCTGGTGAGCGTTTTGGATCGAACGTCAGTAGTTGGTGTCCGTCCCAAGTGGGAGGCAGAGTCGGATCCGTGTCGAGTGTGGCACGTAGGAGGCTTAGAGGAGCGTTCTGTTTGCAGGCGTGAAGCAAGTTTGTGTTGGTGGTTGGGGTGATTTAGTTCCACGAAGCGCCGTTGGTTTAGTGGTAAAATATCTCGTTGCCAACGAGATGCCCCGGGTTCGATTCCCGGACGGCGCATTCTCTTCTCTTTTGCTGCCGTTCTCTTACAGCGTTGAAAACGTCGTTTTTCGTCTCTTGACGGCCTTGACAGTGTTGCAGTGGAGACACTGACGACGCTCTGTGGTCGTGGTCGTGTGTCCTCTATTGAGAACGCTGCCAGAGGCAAGTATGAGCTAGGTAGTGTACGTCATCTGGTGAGCGTTTTGGATCGAACGTCAGTAGTTGGTGTCCGTCCCAAGTGGGAGGCAGAGTCGGATCCGTGTCGAGTGTGGCACGTAGGAGGCTTAGAGGAGCGTTCTGTTTGCAGGCGTGAAGCAAGTTTGTGTTGGTGGTTGGGGTGATTTAGTTCCACGAAGCGCCGTTGGTTTAGTGGTAAAATATCTCGTTGCCAACGAGATGCCCCGGGTTCGATTCCCGGACGGCGCATTCTCTCTCTTTTGCTGCCGTTCTCTTACAGCGTTGAAAACGTCGTTTTTCGTCTCTTGACGGCCTTGACAGTGTTGCAGTGGAGACACTGACGACGCTCTGTGGTCGTGGTCGTGTGTCCTCTATTGAGAACGCTGCCAGAGGCAAGTATGAGCTAGGTAGTGTACGTCATCTGGTGAGCGTTTTGGATCGAACGTCAGTAGTTGGTGTCCGTCCCAAGTGGGAGGCAGAGTCGGATCCGTGTCGAGTGTGGCACGTAGGAGGCTTAGAGGAGCGTTCTGTTTGCAGGCGTGAAGCAAGTTTGTGTTGGTGGTTGGGGTGATTTAGTTCCACGAAGCGCCGTTGGTTTAGTGGTAAAATATCTCGTTGCCAACGAGATGCCCCGGGTTCGATTCCCGGACGGCGCATTCTCTTTTCTCTTTTGCTGCCGTTCTCTTACAGCGTTGAAAACGTCGTTTTTCGTCTCTTGACGGCCTTGACAGTGTTGCAGTGGAGACACTGACGACGCTCTGTGGTCGTGGTCGTGTGTCCTCTATTGAGAACGCTGCCAGAGGCAAGTATGAGCTAGGTAGTGTACGTCATCTGGTGAGCGTTTTGGATCGAACGTCAGTAGTTGGTGTCCGTCCCAAGTGGGAGGCAGAGTCGGATCCGTGTCGAGTGTGGCACGTAGGAGGCTTAGAGGAGCGTTCTGTTTGCAGGCGTGAAGCAAGTTTGTGTTGGTGGTTGGGGTGATTTAGTTCCACGAAGCGCCGTTGGTTTAGTGGTAAAATATCTCGTTGCCAACGAGATGCCCTGGGTTCGATTCCCGGACGGCGCATTCTCTTTCTCTTTGCTGCCGTTCTCTTACAGCGTTGAAAACGTCGTTTTTCGTCTCTTGACGGCCTTGACAGTGTTGCAGTGGAGACACTGACGACGCTCTGTGGTCGTGGTCGTGTGTCCTCTATTGAGAACGCTGCCAGAGGCAAGTATGAGCTAGGTAGTGTACGTCATCTGGTGAGCGTTTTGGATCGAACGTCAGTAGTTGGTGTCCGTCCCAAGTGGGAGGCAGAGTCGGATCCGTGTCGAGTGTGGCACGTAGGAGGCTTAGAGGAGCGTTCTGTTTGCAGGCGTGAAGCAAGTTTGTGTTGGTGGTTGGGGTGATTTAGTTCCACGAAGCGCCGTTGGTTTAGTGGTAAAATATCTTTGCCAGGTTCGATTCCCGGACGGCGCAGCCGTTCTCTTACAGCGTTGAAAACGTCGTTTTTCGTCTCTTGACGGCCTTGACAGTGTTGCAGTGGAGACACTGACGACGAGAGCATGATTGACGATTCGTTGCTCTTGAGCGTGCTGTCAGAAGGTTGGAAAAAGGGGGCAAGGGACCTCCCACGATTGGAGTCGATGACGGCTCAACATGTGTGAAAGTGAAACCAGGTTCTACAGAAACTATGTAAAACAGCTCTGCGGTAGCCGACTTTGTGGATAGCATAGATATTATTGTTACATTGAACTCACCACCAAATACACACTTATTGCCAGTAGCCAAGGTAACCGGAACGTTTTTTGTCAGGACTGGTCTTAGCAACTAGTACACCTTCCGCCCGTCAATTTTGCACCCCCTGTTAAGGTACTTGATCAACCGACGGTAACAATTGAGGATGATCGCACTTCCCGCCATCCTAGACATTTATTTGGCGGTATTGGCAACCCAATCACGATCAGTTCACTGTCGGTCTGGACAGAGAGTTGCAGGATCCCAACTGGCCATGTATAACTCGAGGGAAGTGCAGAGATCGTCATTGGTGACCCCGAGCTTTCTAGTGTCATCACGGTCGACATTAGTAAGAGCATGTCTAGTTGAGTTGACCTGCAGGTATCCCGTTGTGGCACAGGCGAAGTACACGGACATTTGCGAGAAGGTATTTATCTAGCATCCTCTTGTTCATATCCGCCAGCACTTCGCACTAAGGATGCGCTCTCGCCTTGCTCTTGCAAAACCGATAGTGTCGTTTTGACGACCGTGATATTCACGGTGTTGTTGAGTTCTTCTTGTGCTATCGTATCCTGCTGTCAGGGTTTCTTCTTCGCCGGCTCTCCGTCGCTATCTATGTCGACCTCCGGAGAGATACCAAACCTGGTTATGTCTCCACCGCCACTTGGAGAAGCTACTTATTAGGCAAATAGCCTCAGCTTCATAGGTGATATCACTGACTGCTATGACACCGTTAGATCGCTGAAACGGCGCGTCGTGTTTTTATTTGCGCCTGCAAGAAACTGGTTCATAGACCGACGGTTTTTTAAATTGACGTGCGTTGCCTCTCATCAGAAACCATATTTGTAATGATAGGAAGCCGCAGCTTATTGCACTCAATGATGTACGATTGGATGGTCGACACGACATTGTTGTCATTGTAGCTGCAAGGACGACCAAGCTGCTTCGGTAAGTTATCAATTGTGATGAATATCGTTAAAGATCTCCCTTAGTCGCGTTGGGTGTTTGCTGTGCCTTCCACACGTCTGAAATCGTGCTGGGAGTCATGTCTAGGCACTTGCCAACACGATTGCATGCGGTTTCCATCAAACAAGCCTTTTTCTCAACCCTGTAAAGACTTGGTAAAATAATGTCTGAACGAGCTTCTGGTCAACTGCTTGCTCCATTTGAGCTCGATTATTTTCCTGCATAGTCTGTAAGCGCAGGATTTGCTCACAGAAGGCTGAGTGAGCTGCTGCCAGCTCTTCCTGGAACCTTCCGGTTATCGCTAGCTGCTGGTCGGTCAATTGCTTCATTCCTGTCTCGGCTGAGGCCTGAACGGCCATCAGAACCGCTCTCTGAGCTTGCGTCTGCGCAATAAAATTCCCCTGTGAGTTTCGCCAAGTGATCTTCAGTGTTGGGGGTGACCCCAATTTCTGTTCTCGTTGTCGCCAATGCAGTCCTGCGGGTGCTCAATAATCACCCTTTCAGTGTTAGCCATATCTGGCCCTTGTGCAGCAGCTTGGGCGGCAGCCTGAGTTCGGATCAACACCATCTAGATTAACGCTTGCTGGTGGAAGGAGGCGATATTTTCGCCTCTGTTGGGTTTCGATCGTGAAATATTTCCGTTTAGTTACAGCAAATCGAAAAATCCTCATCATGACCCAATAATATCTGCATTGTACGAGCATGCACGAACATTTTGCTCGTGCTTCCCTGCGAATCGGTGGAATCGAGGCTTTTCCGAGTTGTACTCCTCCTGTGCTCGTGGGGAGGGTTGCAAAAATTGCGGCGCAAGAATTCAAACACCGCCATTTCTCTGCACACAATTTATTTTTGCATTATAATGTCACCAAGTTTGGTGAAAGTTGTACAACATTGACTATGGAGTATTAAAACCAGGTCTTCATAGATCAGGAAACTAGAGCGGGCCGCTCGAAAATGTGTCCGTTTGGAAAACCAAAGTGGGGTTAAATCGGATGTTAATATCGGGAATTGTCGCAGACCCAGGTTTTGACCCGGGTCTGTTGTGAAAGTCCCAAACGACCTTTGAAATACATATACGTAACTTAAATTAAACAAACGTAACTTAAATGAACGAAACGTAACTTAAATTAGCCAAACGTAATTTAAATTAGGACATCACAATTTATTCAACGATGGACGCTCCGATCGACGAGAATACCAAGCGCACGGTGCAGAAGATTCCTCTGCTGACCACGCGTGCTGGCCCACGCGATGGCGAGGACTGGACTAAACGTCTCAAGGAGGAGTACCTCGCGCTCATCCAGGTCCACTCACGTTGTCCTTGCACTCTCCAAACTGTTCTTGTGCTGACAACTTATTGTTTTTCTGTTTGCCCCAGTATGTGAAAATGAACAAGGAGGCTGACAACGATTGGTTCACCATCGAGTCCAACAAGTCTGGCACCAGGTAGGTCTACTTGTAATATTACCCCAATGTGCAGCTACAGCGACTCTAAGTCTATGTGTAACTGGTATTTGTGCAGATGGACTGGCAAGTGCTGGTCATTCCACAATGGTCTCCGCTACGAATTTGACTTGGAGTTTGAGGTTCGTGTAGCTGAGAGAAGGCTGGAAGACTTATTAGACCTATGAGAAGAGATCAATCTCTGATGAAATGATTCTGTCTTGCATTGGTGATCGATAGATCCCAGCCACATACCCTGTCGCAAACCCGGAGCTGTGCATCCCAGAGCTAGAAGGGAAAACCTCCAAGATGTACCGAGGAGGAAAGATCTGCCTGACAATCCATTTTGCGCCGTTGTGGCAGAAGAATGTGCCACGCTTTGGTGTTGCCCATGCGCTTGCGCTTGGAGTAAGATGCCTGGTTTGTTTGGTGGTTAGATGGTCAGGTGCTGTTTCTGATCAAAGGAATATTGTTTCTGTTTATTGCTTGTTCTCCAGTTGGCTCCATGGCTCGCTGCTGAAGTTCCGGACCTCGTGGAGCGTGGTCTCATCACCCCTGTGTAGATCACCTCAGGTTGTGCGTCTTGCTACTGCCTACAGCTCTCGTAATGCTACGAATGGTTTGACTTTAAAGTGTTGTGTCGCAATACTCGTGCTGTTAGAATTTGTGTGAGCTCTCTTGTGATTTGAAGATTGTCATGACATGCAGCGAAGACTTTGAGGTGGATTAATGTGGCATATCTTCCTTTGGATTAACTTTCGAGTTGTCGCCGTGCATCGGCACGTAAATATGAATGAAGGAATTCTACGCGAAAAGCAGCTACCCATCGGTCTGCTTCCGCAATTATCCTAGGCCTAGCCGATGCATTTCGACGTTGGAGGTTCTCATTTCCCAGGAATACCATGGTATGATTTGGATTTGTTACTCGACACATTCCGGTCGTGTGGATCACGGTAACAGTGAGAAAAGGCGGTGTGGAGACAGCAAGGTCGGTGACGACACGGGAATGGGAGGCATACACAGAGACGAAGCTGGAGACGACGTGACTATCGTTGGAATGTTTGAGTGGAAGCGCTGTGAATCAGCACTTGAACTCGACATTGAAACATTGGAGCCCATTTTCGTGTGAGCACAACAGTATCCAGAGCGTTGGGCCCACTTTGGGCACCGAAGTAGTCGCAGCGCTTACCACCGCCATGCGAGCGGCACAGACGGTTCTGGTGCGCGTTCTTCGTGCAGCCGCTAACGTTGCATTGGCGGCCCCCACCGTGAGATTTGCAGAGCCCACGGGTTTGAGCAAACTTCGAGCAGCCATCTTTCTTGCAGCGTGAACCGCCGCCGTGTTCGGGGCACTTGCCGCGACTGAGAGCCGATTTATTGCAGCCTGTGATGCTGCACACTTTGCCGCTGTGGCGATTGCAGAAGCCCGCAGACCGACGAAGATTCGGGCAATCCGGGTATGTGCAGCGCAGTTGTTTCCTCTCGGCACTTGGCGTTGAAGTGCTAGCTGAAGTCTTTTCTTCTTAAATGGTGGCATGGTCAGCATGGGGAGTGGGGCAGGAGGAAGGCATGACGTCAAGAATGACACGGTGGATTTCTCGGCCTTTACTCCACGCATATCGGAATCCAGCAACGTGCCATCGTGAAAAAATGGTTGTGGCAACCGAGCGAATTCTTGCACAAACACGCGCGGTGGCGACACGATCGCGTTGAGGATGGATGCCGGGAGCGGTGACTGCACTGGCAGGGAAAAACTTGCACAACTGCGGCTGGAAAGTGGCTGCAAGCGCGTGAAGTGTGGTGAGTTGTCAAAGAGATCTGCGGAAACGAGACATCGACTTGTTGAGTGTTGCGCTTTAGCCCCGATGTTGAGCTGGGGTTGTTGCTGGGAATTCAGAAAGCATTTTTGCTGGTGTGGGTGGCAGCTGCCGTGGTGATACAAATTCGCCATCTAGCAGCAGCTCACGAAGGATATCGCTCTCTTCGGGACATACAGTCGACACTCGACGGTCTGTTTCAACGTAACCATTTGCGAAGAACATTGTGGGCTTGGGGTACTTGGAAAGTGAGTCGAGTAGACAGGTACGTATTGAGGTGAGGCGTAGGCGGAGGCAGCAGCACTTCAATCGACGTTTAGGTGGAATACAGCAAGCGAAGAGGCGTGCGTGTGGGGGAGGCTTCGCCGTGGGGATGGGAAGTTGAGAAGTGATGACCACAGGGATTGTCGGATGCCGCTATTCGCCACAGGCGGAACGCAGGCAGTCACTTGCATGGAAAACGAACCGCGTTTCCGAAACGACCACTTGTCGTAGCGTTCGTTGAGCGTTGAAATCTATTCCTCGGCGAACGTTGAAAGGTGCTTGGCGTTGACATCTGGACTTTTCCCCGAAGTCGTTGCTGCACGCTTTACATAACCTCCACTCCACCTGCTTACAGATCAGCCTGTGCATTGGCCGTTGAGGCACTGACCGTTGGCGACTATTAATATTATATACTCATCCGTTCGAAACGGATGAATCAAGATGACCCACGCGAGTACTACCAGCCACCGTGCACAATTGCCGCAATTGCCTTTGCTCAGCAACCATTAATCAATGTCTGCTTGACCGTTGAATGGAATATTGGGCTGTTTTGCCCAAAGAAACGCAAAAACGGACGCATGGCACTTTCGTGGGGCCGCGAGCGACGCACGAAACAAAGCAGCAGGTTGAAGACAAGCACAGTGGACCGGAAACGTGAACACGCCAATGCGGGCTCTATGGATCATCTGCCATTTGGGCACAACGCTTTGGTTGAAGCGAAACCAAAGATAACGGATGAAGTGACAATTCCGCCGAGGAGCCACTCAAGTGACGAGACACGATCCTGGGTGGTGATGTAGCCATGCCAACTTCAAGCTTGCTTCTCGACAGCAGGGTGGCTGGACGAATCTTTCGCTGCTCGAATCAAACTTAGCTGCTCTAGCTTGATTGGGACTTTGCACACAGGACACGATGTGAACCCATCCTTCTCCATCTACGTTAAACACCAGCAACATTAATTAGTTCACGCGTATCGTCTCAACATGGCATCTTGTGCACCTACCTTTTCCCAGCAGGGGCGACAACAAATGTGACCACACTGTGGTGAGGCGTAAGCCTTGCGCGTGATGTCATAGCACACAAAGCATTGCGGATTCTTCACCACAGCTGCTGTTAGAACATGTCCGCCGTGGAGGGTCTTACGCCTTTTCTGCTCAAGTCGCTCAAAGAACGACGATACACCAGCAGGGTGGTCCCCGCGCACTTGTGCTGCCGAGCTTCTTTGGCCGTTGTTGGTTGCTGAAACATGCAGCCCATGTCTCTCAGCTGTCTCGATAAACCGGTTACACATCGCACCATTCAATACTTTAGGCATTAATTCCAGCAACTCTTCTCGGGCTGAGTCCAGCAGAAGAGCACAAATCCCACCCAGCGCCGAATCGACGTCTTCTCCAGCATGTAGTTGCCGAATGAAGCTGTACAGCTTGGACACATCCGAAGGCTCAAGAACTTTCCTTGCAACAACAGGAAACTCGGTCGCAAGTACTTTCTCGGTGGAAGCGGAATTCATGTTGTCGCCCTCCTGCTTATTCGAAAAGCGTTGTTTTGCACTTTGCCAAGATTGAACACCTTCGCCATCTACATCAATGGCACTCTCAGCAGATACCCGCCATTGAGCACCTTGGGTGCCATAAATGGTCGAGAAATGGAAGAGGTGGAATTGACCATTGCAGACTTGGATGTAGACATCAGCAGAGAGCCCAAACTTCGTTTCTGGTGCACAACTGGGTCTGGCTGCGCGCGAGGCACCACTACATTCTTGGGCACTGTTGCAACCAGTACGTACACCACCGTTACCATATAAAATCCCCATACCAAGCTATCCATCATGCTAAGGGAGTGTGGCAACTAACGCACCTGGTGCTTCGGGCATATCGGATGCGAGACGAAGAAGCTCTGGGTTTACATACGATTGTCCATCCCCAATTGCAGTTTGAGAATTGGAGTTGTAAGACTCTGGCACGGTTAGCCGTTGACTGCTCTGGTCTGTAGTATCCCTGTCGAAAGCGGACTCGCCCATTTTCGACTGGGTAGCCTTGATAAGCCCATTCTTCTAGACAGTTGAGGCACCTTCTTCACTGACGTCTCAGGCACAGATCTCCCCGAATTGCTCTTGAAAAGCGAGTTAGCCCGATATGCGCTTCGCCTACAAAATAATCCAAATTTCTTTAGATCAAATGAGGTTAAGATCAAAGCAAGCGACGTACCATAATTTCTGCAGGTGCGGCAATAGGGTTGTAGCCACTTTGAAAGACATTCCTGCTGCTGCTTCAAGGCAAACCTCTCGTCAAGCAGAATGATAGCACCGTAATCGTGGCGGTGACGAATGACACGGCCAATCGCTTGGTTCACTGCTCGCGATGCTTGCTGAATATACCAATGATTCCCTGTCAATTTCTATTATAACAAATGAGAACGTCAGTCCGTGCCCCAAATGTCAGCAAAACACCAAGATTTCCTACTTGCTCCCCAGGAGTTACGACAGCTTCATCCAGGATACTCTTCTTCAAAATAATTTTTGGGTCTTTTGTTGGTGGGAAAGGTAAACCGGTGATAACAACTGCGCGCCCTTTGTTGTTCGAGAAGTCAATACCTTCGCTCACCTATGCTCACAAAGCGGCACAATTATGCTGTCAGCTGACTTAAACAGAAGACTAAAGTGCAAGGAGGATTTTTCTGACAGTACCTTTCCGCGACACACTGCAAAAATACTGCACCCTTGGCGTTGTCCGTGATAACTTGGTGATACTCATCCACCACCGCTTTAAAGTCAGCTCGACCTCGTGGTTCCACAAAAATTTGCTTTTGTTGGACGATTCGATCCCAAATTGATGAAGTTGCCTCACCCACCGCAGGATGCTGCCATCGGTCAATGCTCTTCCAAAATAGAATACGAAGGAAAGAAGACGAGCAGACCGTGGGGACGAGGCGCGTAAAATTCACAATCGTGTTGCCCAATTCCAGCAGATACGTTTCTGTTGACCGGAAGTTGTAGCTGGAGTTCAATCTCTTACCGGTCACACCGGTGCCAACTACTCCCACCCAAACTTGGTCTGAGTCGACCACGTGATTGTTTTCAAGTCGGACTGGGAATTCAATGCCAAGCTCTTTGATCGTCGTATCCAACGGGGATAGCGTTCCACTAAAAACACCCACCCACATCAAAACAGATAAGTCACAATGACGCTTCATCAGGATGGTAGCACAGATTGGTAGCCGACCTGGTCAATATGACATTGTGGACGTTGTTGGTACAAATTTCACGGAAAGCCACTCCGGGGTGAAAACACCAGTAGTTAAACACACGGGTGGTCGATGACTTATTTTTGCGGGCTGCATTGAAAAGACGAGAGGCGTTTGAAGCTCTACATAGCATAACATTTCGAAAAGTCAGTTGCTAATCATTGAAATTGTGGGTTGTGATCGCTTTATCCCAGGAGTACCTTTCTCGGACTTCTTGAATGTGAACTCGATAATTTTTCGCCGACTGTAGCACATGCAATAATATGCGTCATTGTCTAAACGTAAGAACGGAATGCCCGAAAGATAGACTCACCTTAAGATGCTGCTCTTTGCTTCGAAATATAGTGCCTAAAAACGATAGCATCGCATCAAGCTTTGAGGCAGCTCGCTGAGAATCGTCCCCTGCATTCGCCACTTCGATGATTTCTTCAATCATGTTGAGGACAAGCGGGCACGTCTCGAAGTTTACGTTAAATTGCCCGAAGAATTCGAAAATATACTCTCCGGGCTAGACAAGATAAAGAAAGAAAAGTTAATACGACAGAAGATCATATCGCACGCCGATTAAGGCTAGTATGCAAGCTCACCTTTGTGAAGCCTCCATTTGACGACAGGGGAAGCTGTTAAGCCCTTTATCAATCTCCACGAATAGTGCTCGAAGAGTTTGGGTCGACTTAGTAAACACGCCATTAGTCAAAGCATATACAAGGTATCCCACGACGAGTAGCTCCGTACCTCCATTGTAAGGTTGCTACCAGCGTCTAATTGCACACGGCCATTTGATAGCGCCTTAATGAACTGATCCACTTCTGAAATGCACCCGGATATGTCGTTGGACGAAAGTGCGTATGACGCAGCTTCACTAGCTATTGACTCCTAAATTCGCAACGATCACAAATCTGTTCAGCAACAATCTCTTCGCTTCAAACCCATAGCAATTGTCGACGTACCACATTGTGCGCCTCATCGAAGATCAAGATCGAGTTTTCGATAGAAATGCCGATCGATCGCCGCGCCATCGGGTCGATAAGGTAGTTGTACGGCACAAACACAATTTCGGCTTCGGGTAGAATATTCCGAGTCAGGAAAAACGGGCAAATCTGCACACCATCAAGGAAAGGCCACAACAAAAACTGTAAGATACCAGCAAAATATTTTCTCACTTTTCAGGGCCACATACCTTCTTCTCTGTCATCGTCGACACCAGCTCTTCAATGTCCATAATGGGTTGGGCCTGTTTCTTCGTCCGTCTAGCGAACGCGTCAAACCCAAGTTTGTACATACACCTGCACTTCCAGCAACAAGGTATCATCAAAAACACTACTCCAATTGCAGACACAACTTCACCATTTACTACCCACCTCTTATCTTTAATAGTAGAGCGACACGAGAGGTTCTGCTTCGTCCCTTTAAGCTTCGACACCTTCTCGTTCACACAGAGATATTCGCGAGAGCCGAGCACCACCACATTGGGGCGATACGAAGTGTTCTTGAGCTCCTGCACTACCTGCTTCAGCTGCGAATGTGTGCGTGACGAGTAAATAATTCTTGGAATTTGCGGACTCTCTGTGCCTTCTTCGCCACTGTCGTATCCTTCATAAGCTAACGACGACTTGGCTGGACGCCTGGCTGTTAGAGCTGAAGTCACTCCATTCACTCCCAGTTTCTTCATCAGTTGCCGTCTCCAGGCCAGTGTTGCACATAGCAGACATAGCGTCTACAAGATAGTCATATATTGTTAACAGTTAACATTCACTTTTTGCAGTCAATGACTGGAAGAGAGTCACCTTGCCGGTGCCTGTGGGGCTCTCGAGGATCGCGTTCTGCTTGGAAGACAGTGCCAGCAGAACCTTCTCCATGTAGATGAGCTGTGAGTCGTAAGGCGGGAATGGGAACTCCACCGGAATGCCGCAGATCTCGAGCGTCACCATGTCTGCCACCTATCTTAGCACTGCAAAAGTTGCTTTATTAGTTCTTTGTACTTGATTTTATTTACGCAAAAAATAGAGTATTAATTTATCCACCAATCACAGAGCATCTACGCTCACTTCATTTTGAAGAGCTCCGATGACGTCGTCGAAGCTGGTCGTGGCGCTGTATCGCTCTCTGCTGCGCAACGCCAAGGTGTTGGACGCCCACGGAGCCTACAAGGTACCAGTCTTTCTAATTATCTCTGGCTGACCATCACTCACAGCCAAATTATCCTCTATTCTGCAGGCTCTGCTGCCTCGTGAGGTGGAGTGGCGCGGTGGAGAAAAATGGTGCGACTTCTTCGCCTCCAACGCGTCGTGCACAGACGCAGTTCGCTCGGAATTCCATCAATTTAAAACACAGACGGAGATCGACAGCGCACTGGACGAAGCGCTGCAGATCAACAAGACCATCTCGGAGCGAGTGCATCTGCTGTACCTAGACGACCAAGATCGTGAGCTGCTGCAATTCGCAGAGGTTTCCCATGTCGTCACCTTTGACGAGAAGTACGAGTCTGAGAAGAGCCGACTGCCGGGAGAATCGGCTGATGCATTGAGTGATGCATTGGAGCTGATCCAGAGTGCGTCGCTGCTGCTTACGAGCAGTGACCTGGACATGTCGGACAAGGCAAGGTTAGCAAAGGCGTACTATGTTGAGTCTATTAAGGTCTTCGAGACAGCAGATGCACATGCGTTTCTTGGGTGGCATCACTATTTGGATGGAAAAGTTGATGATGCAGTCAATGAATGTGAGCGTGCTATCCAACTCGACCCTGCGTTTGGGAACTCGTACAACGATCTTGGGCTGATGCGGATCAAAGAAGGAAAGAAGGAGGAGGCCATGGATCTGTTCAAGAAAGCCAAAACTGCGCCTCGAAATGATGTGCGACACTATGCGTGTCAGAATATTGCTGCGTTGCATCTGGAGAACAATGAAGTGAAGCCAGCGTTACACGAGTACATCGAGTCGCTATATTGGATGCACCCGGACGATACAAAGCGCAACATGATCCGAAACACCGTCAGCGACATGGGTAATGTATTGATTACGATGACGACGAATAAGGTCGCCACAAATTAATCAGGTTGCAGGTCTACCATGCATAACATCTAGTAGTGCCCACACCACCTAACAACAAGCGCAACTGGTTGCGTTCTAATGTCGTTGATTTTGTAAAGCAAAAAAGAACCGAACAATGCGTTGACAATCTGAGTGCATTATTGGTGCTCTACCACTAGCATTGATCCTTACTTATCGTTTCGCAACATTTTCCTTCTCCATTGACGACCTGTGCGAATTGTTGCGGCTTGAAGCATGTCGGCTATCGTCCAAAACTCAGCACGTCCTCCCTCCTCGAAAGCTACCACCACCTCAAAACCCTCTTCACTGTTATCCGACGCAAAAATTTCTATGCGACCAGCAAAGCGCACATCGCTTGCTCCCGTGCCAGTGGCTTTGTCCGCAGAGTGTCGTTGCTCTAATCGGTACATCAACCAGTCCAGATTCTCCTCTTCCCGCTCCTCCGTGTCGAGAGACAATATAAGTCCCGCTTTTGAGTCAGCAAACTCGCGCACTCTTTGAGCAACTTCCTCTATCGATACACAACCACTTGCTGGTAAACGTGGAGATACGGGGAAGATATGTTAGCCCAGATACAATGAAGAACTGAGCGATACCAACGAGCTAACGCGACCACAAACCTTCTTGACTTTGAAGCGGCACCCGAAAGCTTATCTCTTGTTGACGATGAGCCTCTTTTCGCTTCCCCAGCACTTTTACCTGCACAATGTGATACGGAGAGTTGTCATCAATAAACCAACGTTCCATGCAAGCCAGACAAGGCGCAAATACGTACGGAGGGATCAGCAACCACGTTCGGAGAGAAGGTCCATGCGATTCCCCAACGCTTGGTTCGACCCTGGAAAAACTCGGTCGTACGGGTATTTGGCACCTGTTTCTCACGCAGCAGAGCTAAAGCTTTCGCAGACTCGACTTCCTACCGATCATAGATGTAAACCACAGCACGCGGTCTTGCAGCTCCACACTCTCATCGATCATACTTCCAATAAACGCGATCTCACCGCCCGGAAAAACCATCTCGTTCGCACTGCCCATACAGGACGCGTCCGGATTCGTATCTGCTTCGCTCATGTCGTCGAAGAATGGCGGGTTGCACATGACGAAATGAAACTTGCGCTCTGGTGCTTCGCCCTGCAAAGGCTCCGTCAGCAACTTGTTCGTGTGCATTCGCTTTACAGCAATGAGCCCTTGCAGTTGGTTCCGATCCACATTCTCCTTCGCATAAGTATAGGACTCGTTATCAATCTCCGTCGCGATAAAGTGCCACATGTTCATGGCCGCACCAAGCAACGGGTAGATACAGTTTGCTCCTGTCCCCACATCGATACCAGAAACCGTCATCCCTTCATCGTCTCGTGTTGCTGATCTCCACCTTCATGTTGTTCCTGTTTCCCCATAAACTCGTCGCAATCCACTTGATTCAGCAAATCTTCGATCCAATGGAGATAGTTCAGTCGGTTCGGCAGCTACCACCACACCCAACCAAGTAAACCAACCGTCATCCACAGCACGTAAGAAAGACACACCAAGTGAAGCCTACTCTCCACAAATGAGTTCGTATAACTTACCGGTGGACACAGTCGATTAATGGGAATATCCCATTGCAGTCCAAAGTCTTTTGTAAAAGTGTCTTTGTCAACTCTCTACTCACCAATCGAAATTCTGTCAGCACAGCCACCAGCATTTTAAACACTCAAGAGGGTCCGAATACCTGACTGCGTAGGGGTCATCCCATGCAAGCGATGCGCGGTATTTTGTATCGTCTACATTGCGTAGACTACCAGCAGATAACAACAATAATAAATAAACAAATAAATGACCGGTAAATGACACACCCACCAATATTTTGGACGTACTATTGCTTAAACTCTGGGTATTGTTGGCCTAGAGCGTAGAAGTCCGGCGGGTTGGTCTTGTACCGGTTCCTATCATGCTGCAAAGCGCCTAGATGCGGCGTTGGTCGCCGTCTTTCGCCGCGCATGGCTGCTGCGGACGGAGGCTCGAGGTGCGTCAGCGCCACCAGGTCTTCGTCGACTGTGGTCTCTCCGATCTGAATTTCGGTGTGCGAAGAGTACCGTACCAGATGTCATATTTGAGACAATCGACGAAGTGGCTTCATCAAGTGCCTGTACCACATACTTCATGGCTACACTTGTGGCATTCAAGTCGTCTCGCATAGAGGACATTGCAGACTCGCGAAGGATTGAACTCACATCCCCAACTGACATCCCGCTGGTACGTTTGGCCATATGACTGGCGAGTGCCTCAGCAGAACCGAGTGTTGGATTTTCAGAGTAGTCGACAGGAACGTTTTGCAACGCCTGGAGGATCAGAGCACATCGAGCGTCTTCGTCTGGGAAATCAACGTGGATGTGAACGTCGAAGCGTCTGGTAGCACACAAAAGCATCAACAAGCGGGTTAGAAACTTTGGAAAATGACGGCCGATAAGATCGACGACTTCTGACAGCTAGCTTACCCGGGTCGAAGGATTGCTGGGTCCAGGAGCTCTTTGTTGGTTGTCGAGGCAAAATTACGACGTGCTGCTTGAGGAACGCCATTCGCGCTTCGTCACTTGCTAAGCTTCGCTGCAGCTTGGTTCGGCTGGTGTTAAATCCATCCATTTCCACGAGCAGCATGCTCAACATACGATCGAACGTCTGCTCCGTACTTGTGTCGAAACCTCGCAATGGCGCGATACTCTCAATTTGATCGAAGTACAGCACACACGGCGCAGCATTTCTCGCAGTGGCAAAGAGCTCACGAAGCGCTTTTCCGTATCGCCGACGATCTTCGTAAGCAAGTCGCTACATTGCACGGACACAAAGGAAGCGAGTCCACGGCGACGGACTTCTTCAGCAACTGCGTGAGCGAGGTGTGTCTTGCCAGACCCCGGCGGACCCGTTAACAGCACACCTTTCGGTGGAGTCGTCCCGAACTTTAAAAGCGGCTACAGTCTTCCAGTGGTTCAATTAAGGAAACCCGAAGCGTTTGAATGGCGTCTTCCATGCCGAAGACACTCGAGAAGGCACCAATTGATATATCCTCGCTGACCTTTTGTATTGAGGTTGACTTCGGCTGTTGCTGCTTCTGTTCCACGTGATGCGTTTGAAGAACTGACGGGTAGGTCACCGCGAGTGCCTGCTCGAAGTGGTTTGGGTAAACTATTGTATCTCCTTTTTGCTTTTATTGCTGACGCCTCGTTCAGACAACATTGCAGCGCCTTCTGACAAAGACTCAAAAGATCGGCACCCACGAACCCACCTGTGCTCTCGCTCAACTGATTCAAGAAAACATCATTGACCTCATCCGTTTGCCACGAACTTGTCATGACCCGAAGAATTTCGAGACGTTCTACTTGCGTCGGAGGCTCGATATTCACAACTTGATCCAATCTTCCATTTGAGAGAACTGCTGCATCCACATCGTCTAGTTTAGTCGTGGTGCTCAGAACAAATACGCGGTGAGATGGTGCCTTAATCTTCTCCAGTGATGACAACAGCGCACCCAACACACCAATTTCAAGCGCACTTTGCGAATCAGCCAAGGCGCGACGAGAGCCCGCGATGGCTTCAATCCCATCAATCAGCAATATACATGGAGACTGCAGCACTGCACTCTCGAAGATTTTGACCAACTGCTTCTCAGACTGCCCGACAAACGTCTGAAAAATATCCGCTGCATTCAGGAAGATCGTCTTCACACCTAGAGAGTTACAAATAGCTTTGGCGAGCACCGTCTTGCCCACGCCAGGCAATCCGCTAACAAGTGCACCGACACTTGGTCTCACTGATCCATTTGTCCATGTCCAAGACGCTGCAAGATCGTCTGCAGCAAACTTCGTGCATACTTCTCCATTCCTCCAAGCTCGTCATTAATCTGCTTCAAATAAACATCAATCGGCCCAAAACCTGCTGTATGCAACGCCGCTTTCGGTTTCCTATCACCGACAAAGCTCAGCTCAACCTGCGTCGCATCTGAGACTGTGCCCAGGTGTTTGCAGCACCCTGCGCCTTCGGTCTCCCATTCAATTTCTGAGTATTTGACAGCATCTCTACGGTTCAACCAACCCACTGAAGACTGCAGTCCAATCCACACGATTGCACCATCCAGCAGCTTCTTGGCAATGCGTTGCAAGCCATTGACCACCGCTCGAGGAGGTCGCGGACGATCCTGGAAATCCACTCGCACTCTTGCGACAACTCCAAGCTTGCATTTGCAACTGCTCTTCTCTTCTTTATCTGCAACCGACTGCACTTGCAACGTCACAGGCAGATCGCAGGACAACTGCAGAGCTTCATAGAGACCGAAAGACACTACCGACCCGTGGTCATGAGGACGCACTCTTGCAAAACACGTCACTTCACCAGTAGAAACCTGCACGAATTTGTGACTGCAGCGCACACTTTCACTATACAAAATGCACCTCTCGTCCAGCGTCGCCACATCCGCCAACGCTGCCAGCACCTCCGTCACTTTCACGTCCGTAGCCATCCTCTCAATCCCTTCTATTTTAATAGTACGTACCTCACACCAAACAATATCATATTTAAAGAACCCAATACAAAATCGTCCATCGGACAGTTCCAATCTCGATCGTTCTCTTCAATGGACGTGTGGTTCGCTACGACGCAGTACGCCAAGTACGGCGCCCACCCTCCATACAAGCAGACAGCGCACCCGCCATATCCGACCATGGACGTCCGTATGTCATGCAAGTGCCTGAGATCTACCTGCCATGGGACTCAAGATGCGGCGTCATCGCTCTACGCCGTCACGTCTGTCAATTGGCAGTCAGTCGCTGTGGATTCGTGCTCGCAGGCGTTTACTTCCGTGTGGATCAACCCACGCAGCTGCAGATCCCAGTGGCGCTCAAGATCATGGACAGAACCCAAGTTTTACTGCAGAGAGACGACGTGGAGGCGAGATCCGCGTCATGGGGCAGCTCAGATGGGCGGCATCGACGCGCCCTTGGGCAACGACCACATGATACGCTGGGAATACGCCAGCGACTCTTACAATCAGTATGTAGCTACAGAGTTTGTGGCCAATGGTAGTCTTCAAGCTTACGCCCACAGACAGATCCATCAGTTGATGGTGAAACATCTCAAGAGTTTGCTCAGGAGCAGGGAGCTCATCCCACCAAGTTGGAGTGCATTTCCTATGTGTACAGAGGGGCAGGTCAGGAGTGGATGAGAGAAGGCATCGAGATCTTCAAGGGGATGGCGCGTGCATTAACGTATCTACATGCGCAGAATGTGGCGCATCTAGATCTGGACGTGTACAACGTCGCGGTGGATAGTCGAATGTTGCCCAGGATTATCGACTTGGGCAGCAGTCAGATTATGGACAATCGACGCCTGGTTGGAGCGGGGTATGTCAGTATCAAGTGCAAACCTTTGTTTGTGGCACCAGAGGTGAGGTTACATCAGCGGATGGCGCCACCGCGACCAGGTTTTGATGGTGCTGCTGCGGATATGTGGTCCGCTGGAGTGATTGTAAGTAATGCAGCTTGTGGGGAGGACTTTTGATCGATAGTGATCTAACTTGTTGTTTTGTGGTGCCCTAGTTGGTACAGTGTGTCGTATGGGGCTTTCGAGGTGGCCCGACGTACCTTCTGGCCAATACAAACTGGCGAAGAAGTGTTTAGCCATATCGATGCAACCTGCAGTCATAAAATGTGCCATTTGTGCATAAATTTTATCTCCATTCCGCCACTCATCGGCGCCATCATCAAGCAGTTGCTTCATGTGGATCCATTGCGACGCCCCTCTGCGTATGAAGTCGCAATGGCTCTGCAGGAAAACAGGCAAGTGGAGCTCTTTCCGGTGCATCCGAGAATACGCGGATAGACATCGAGCAACCTTGGAATTTCGACAAGGCAAGACTATCATTTATATTACTAACAAAGGATAAAATTGTCCACACAAGTCAAGCCCCATTACAAAATGGGGCATTTTTTGCGGTGGAATTGACTGCTGGTCTACTGATACCACCCACAAAAGTCTACTGCCGACCAGAAACCGGGGACGTTGAAAACGAAGCGAGCGAGTGACGAAAGCTGTGCGGATGAAGTTGTTAATGCCGAAGAGGCAGCGTACTGGTGCAGTGTGGACTGTTCTTGGAGGATGGACATCGCGAGCGTGAAATCATCCTGAAAAGGATTGAAAAGCACAGCAGTTTGTGAGCAGTGGTTAGACAGGATTGGCCAGCAAAGTATTTGAGCGTACAAGGTTCGTACCGAAAACAAGACAAAATCCCCTGATCGTTTTCTTCACCGCACGAGTTGTAGACCTTCATGAGCGCTCGATTGTCAAGGACAGGGAATTTGGACCGCACGATCGTAGCAAATGCTGCCAATTATTTCAGTCAGTTGACAGCCCTGTGACACGATTATCTCCAGCTTAGTACGAACCATCAAAACGTGCTATACCAGTGCCGTCTGGGGTAATCTCCTGGAAAACGACAGCCCATTCTTCTCGCAATCTGTCCGAACAAATTCCAGCAGCACAGCAGTCAGTCTACCCAGTAATCAGCATTAGGTGTGGCGTCAACGGGAGTACCGTAGTTGGTGTTGCATCCAGATCTTCATCACCATGTCTAGCAGGTCGTCGAGTCCAAGTGGTGATAATGTACTGACATGCATGTCCTGCCGTGTTCCTGCAGGCGGGCTTTGGAAACTAAGTAACCGCTGCCGTTGCTCCTTGCTGTCGAATAGCCGACTCACCAGTGGATCATCAACGAGTGTCTTCAACGTAGACTGAGAGATAATACAGGCTTGAAATAATCCTGCATCCTGTTGAGGCATGTGTTGGTCCACTGGGGTGAGGTGTTGAAGCACAGCAAGGTAGAAGTCCAGCGCAGTATGTGGCAGATGTCGGTCGCCTGGAATGACGTTCAGAAGCGTCGAAACCATTTAATCCGCATAACCTCCGGTTCATTCCCCACGTGCTTCGCAGCAATTAACAGTTTCATCAGCTTCGTTTTCGCTGATGGTTTGAAGCCAGCTCAAGAATATAAAGCTCCTGAAAGAATCACGGATTGCTCGAAACATTAATGCACCATGAATGGAGAAATATTAACAACACACGTACCAATAGGAAATCCGATAGTGATTGTCGTTTGCGGTTCATTGAGTCATCTTGCTCATCAGCTTCGATTTTGGCCGTGTACACACGAGCAATTTCATTCGCGATGTCAGAGGGAAAGAGATTTTCTTCCACGACGAGACTTGCTTCACCTGTTGACACTGCAGTATGAGTGACATTTTTGCCCGTTGCCTCCCTTTGGGATTCCAGGAGATCCTCGCTTTGTTCTCGTAGCTTTTCACGAATCCGTGGCTTTCTGCGTGTCTGTTTCAGATTGTTACCCACTTGTATACCAGTCTCTGCCATCATTTTGGTTCGTAGTTTGAAAACGGTGGGGTCAAAATCTGGGGCCGAAAAATCTGGCAGAACGCTTCGGTGATACACGAGGAATGTCGTAAAGAGTGCTGGATTCGCCTCCAGAGGTTCCTATAGAAAAAACGACGAAGACACTGAGTACGAAATTGAGAGGCGAGCATGACACAGCGTGATAAAACTCACTAGTAGTAAATCTGGATGCTCTGCGAACAATCGTGACACCAGTGCGGGCTTGCGATGCGCAACGTCTACCAAAATCTCGGGGTTCTTCTCGAGTGTATCACCCAAGCATTGCGGCACTGTCGTAAACACTGCAGACAAAATGCTAGGATCCTCTCGAACGATCTGAGGCAGAACCTGAGGGTTGCTCTTAATCACGGTGCTCACAATCTCCGGGGTTGCAGCAAGGACTTTTGTAAGCGTCGGGCAACACGCCTGAAGTAGATCTACAACACAAAAAACTTGTTAGTATTGTAACACAACTCCCTTAACTAAACGACGGCGTTAGTTCACCAACCCGAAAAGAATGTATGGCTTCGCCTTCACCGCAGCTGCAATTGAAGCTGAACGGTTCATTAAAAGGTCGGCAAGGCCGCGAGGATGGTTCACTAAAAACTCTTCCAAGACCGCCTAAACCCGAACTCCGTGTCAAATCTCAGAGCTGCAAACACAACCATAAATGTAGCTTTTCGTACCGTGTTTTCTTTGAAGATGTGGCTTAATAGCGGCATCAGAACATCGCTTCGCTGTGTCAGAACTTGCGAAATGCGATATACGTTCTGCTCCAGAACTCGTGCCACGAGGTGCTCAGATCCCTAAAAAGGTATTCAAACAGTGGTAAATGTCAGACATACATGTATCTGTAATAATGGTCATGGCAGCCACCAGTGCTTACTTGAAATATATGAGCTGTCAAATATGGTGAACGCCACAAAATCGCGGCAAACTCATGTGGGTAACGGTCGACCAGTTGCTGGAAAAGAGCAGGTGTGCTCGAATCATGTGCGGAACCACTCGTAGCTGAGGGCACCACGAGCAGGCTGTCAAGGCTTTCGAAAGCAAACTTCTGCAGGTCTTTTGGGTATGTTTGCGAGATCTTGGTCAACAATCGTGTTATTCCAGCAGGACCAATTTGTTTCATCAGCAGCGAATAGAGCACGTCAGCACTCGCTGCCCCATTCGGTCCTAGATAATAGCTGAGTACCCCCTCGCATGCCACGCTCGACAGTATGCTGAGACTGCCACGAAATAACGCCAGGAAGATATCCTTTTGTCTTGATCTTCCCTCAATTGATTGAAGAGACTTTCGATTCTCTGTCGCAATGACATGCCATTGCTTACTTCCTGCTGCGTACAATTTGCCACACCATGTTGTGCAGATGTACGCTGAAGCACTTGTTCATCGCGCGTAAGAGCCTGTAAAACTCTATATTCCTCGAAGTAGAAACGTTTCCTTGTTGTGGGGAGTTTGTCGTCGTCTTGAGAGGGATCTGGAGATGCAGCAGACAAAGGTGCGCTTGCGGAGCTGTCCAGGTAGAGTCCGGTCTCCACTAGAGCAATGATGACGTCTAGAACACGCCGATACTCGGGCAACCGTTGAGGAAGCTTTTTCAAACAGTCTATCGCAATCACTATGGAGAGCTCGTCCGGATCAGAGTTTGGGACCAGCTTTCGTTGTAATAGATCTGTAGATAACAAGTGTTAGTATGAATTCGCGAAACAGAACATTTGGGTTGAATGATGCATGTACATGAATGCTCAATATGATTGTCGATAGATTTCCAAAGCCCCGAGATATCGTCCGACGTTGCTTGATCGCCACATGCCCAGTCCTCGACTGCATCGCATAGTAGTTGCTCTTGAGGCACCGAAGGATTGCTATATCATAGGCAGGGAACAATACACCGTTCAAACAACAAATCAAGTGAATTGATATTTCATGGGCACGTACATATCATGCAGGGAGAAGAAATGCCGCAGTAGGTAAGTCGTCTTGCGCTTAGCATCCTCGTGCGCGCTGCCACCATCAATGACTCCACCCTGCGCTATGATGCGTTGCATCTTGTACTTGTTCAATGCCAACTGGTTTTCGCCACGAATTCGATGGAGCTCATCCACATCCAAATGATGCGTGTGGGCCAAAAGACACGCCTTAATCTCGATATGCTCTCGAGCGTGTGGATTGATCGGAAGTAAAAACTGCGGCTCGACATTTTTCCTGGTACTTGCTGGCGATTCGCATGTCAACCGTTGGTCCCAATCACTCGCTACTGGAGAGCTGGCAGGTCGTTGGCGATGCTTTTCATTCAGTGTATCAGCTTCCTCGGTCACAATAGTGAATGGAGTTCGGTGCGTCCTCGGACTTTTACACTGCGCTAGGGATGTCACAGTGGCGGATGCAGGTCCAGATACAGCGAGATTAACGTTTGGTGGACTCATAGGCACCTTTTGTCGCGGTGACAGCAGCGAGTTTGATGGCTTGGCCATTATTTTCCGGCTGGTCTGAGGGCGGACCGGCTGCCCTGCGTCGGGTTGGCGTTGCTGCTTAGTGAGTTTATTCCAAGCAGTAGCATTCTCGTTCGGAGCGCGGAAGTTCCCTGTCGGAAGTTGTAGGTGGTGCGAATCGCGAGACGCCATTTCCAGCGTAGAAAACTGCACTCCGTCTGAACGAACAGAGTTATTTATGACCCGTTCATGTCATGTTGTAGTCGTTGATTCTAGCCACTGAAAGTGGAAGCTGAAGTCCACGCCTACATGAACAAGTAACTCAAGCTCCATTAGTTCATTTCGCACAACAACCCATCACCCACCAAGCGTATTCATACCATAATGCACCAGCGTCAATTGCAACAAAGGCGCTACCCAAGCAAAAAGTCGCCCGTATAGCAATTCTGTTTCGTTTTCCAGCACGAACGCTAGTTGATTGAGTAGTGAAAACCCGAACTTGCGCCTCAGCATAACGTGCAGCCACACCAGGGTTAGAATTTCTGCAATAGCGTACATCATAATGTTCCCAATATTGGTTCGTAGTTGATCGGATGTGAGGGACCGAGTGTAAGGATAATACTTAGCGCTTGGGAGGCGGAAGAGGATCGAGAGATAGATAACGTAGACCGCTGGGATGGCGCTCTCAATGTATTCCACTAACGATAAATACTCCAAGCGGAACAGCATTTTACGTGATCGCTGTGACAACTTGGTGTCAATGCCTGCGAGGTCTGACCCCGACTGGGGACGTTTTCGCGGAACACGTGCCGTCTTATTGACCGGATCAATATCTTGGTTGTCTTCAAACGGAACGATACGTTTTTGCGATCTGGCAGGCTTCAAGAGACTCACAGATTGGCGACTTCGGTGTTTATACCTCTTCTGGGAAACTCGCAGCGCTTGCTGATCGAGCGCCACAAGAACTCTAGTTTCTTGATCAATCTCCCAGAAGGAGATCATTGTATTCCCCACGTTCAATGCAATCATCACTGCTGAAGCCCACCAAGATCGCGAAGACTGAATGCATTGGGACGCGTATAATCCGTTGAACACGTCAACGGTAAAGACCACCACCGCTGGAATGGTCTCTTCATCGTCCGATGCTAGACGACCCACCAAATTCTTGAACACGAGCTTCATGACTGGTAAGAACAAGAGCAGTCCAAACTGTTGCCGTGAAGTACATTTCTTGAAGATGACTCCAAACGTGATGTAGACGAATGCCAGAACCGACTGCGCGAGGATGAGATAGAGTTTGTGCTTCAACGGAGCGCTGAGGCGAGGAATGAGCGATGATCCTGGCGACCGCATAGATATCAAGAAAAAAGTGACAAAAAAATTGGAACGGCACGGAGATAATAGCCAAACCAAACGGAATCGGAAATGCCCACGCTGCTGACAAGGCCACCATTGATAGAGTTGACCCGAGACCTGTTCCAACTCCAATCAAGAAGACACTGCAATATGATAATCCAGGAATTGCACTTCGAATCTGAAAAAGTGATCCGACAGCAGCAGAGACCACGAAGTAGAAGATACGAATCCATACGCCATAGTTTGCTTTCTACCCGTCATTTGGATTCTGCAGCGGAACGCACTCCATCAGTATTGCTAGTAATAGAGCCGGGCATGGTGTCAGGACGCACACTAACAGAACTCGACAGAGAGGTGTGCTATGACAATACTTATCCAGCTCCTCCATTCGCTCAGCGGAATATTGCCCAAACAGAGATATTCTGGTGTTGTTCCACAGTTTGTGTGCCACCCTGAGCACTACCGCTACCCGAGAACGGTTTGGATGCCCATGAAGACTGGAGACGGATGGACCGCCCGGGACAATGGCGGCCATAGGCATCTGAAGACGCTATACCTGAGGCAATTCACGCAAGCTCTTGCCAAAGTTGAGTAGAAAATAACGAATAAGTATCACATGTGCTCTATATCGGGAAGGTGGGCATATAGTTACTTTGCTCAGTCCGAAGCAAACCTAGCACCAATGGAGCCACCCGGGTGGCTTTCTCGCAAGTGAGCACCGCCATCGTCCATGCACTCAATCAGATGCTGAACTATTGCGTTGCATATGGCCTCCTACAGCAAGAAATCAATAAACAATCGAGAATGCCGTAAGCGGACAATAACATGCCTGACAGCATAAATGCAAAATAAAATCTACAGGTACCTGAACAATGATACTTCGTGACGGAACAGGACAGCCAGCTTCATCTTCAGCAGCCGCAGTAACAGCCTATTGCACAGGATAATCAGTCAACGCCAATGCACAACCTCGTCTCGATTCATAACCAAGAGCAGCATACAATTGAAATGCAGAAACAACATGCAGTGTACACAATGTCGTACCAAATCGCATTGCTGACTCAATGGTGATTGATTGTCTCCCACAATGGTCACCACATAACACCCAGTTTTCTGAAACATCTTGGGCAGTGGAAGCAACTCGACAGTTCGACCACTGTGTGAGATGATAATAACCTTCGCACAAGTGAATCATACCCACACGTAAGCACCTCAAATCCACACAGGAAATCATTCGGAGCTGTCCGAACGCACCGTGTCGCCTTCCTTTAAGCCGCCGAGTTCACCATGGATCCATTCGCCTCCGTAGACGTACTACATCAAGAAAGATACGCCCCAAACACTTGATGTTAACAACAGCTTCAAATGACTGAAAAAATATAATAATAAGAGGCATCTATTCACCTGACTGCTGACTGAGACGGAGGCTAATGTCGATGCCAGACGCTTAGCGACAGCGCCCGACTTGCCCATACCCGTCACAAACACTCGGTGGTGTTCATCGTGACATTGCAGTATACGCATCACGCACTGCTGGAAGTTTTGGGCGGCATCCGAGTCATTTGCAAGCGACTGGTAAAGATTCTACACGTACGAACACACCAGAGATACAAATTCAGTCCAGAGATTGTCTGCAATACTGAGACTGCATTTGACTCGAACCCCAAGAGCCTGGATGTCACTTGCGACGGAGCGTAAGAATGCATTGCCGTTTCCTATTGGTAGCTACATAACACAACGAGATATACCACAGAACTTCATTTAAGAGAGATTCTACTGCAGTGGTTGTTGGGCTTACTGCACCTTTGCACTCGAATCAGACGTCGAGAACTGCTTCCTTGCAAGTCGACGGTCGCCAAGGTCTGCGCCATGGAGTCTCAGGTCCGAGCACGCAGAGATACAGCAGACAGATCGTCTTGCGAAGCGCTTCTGCGCATGGAACGTCAAGGAGCGCAGCATCACCAGGGTGCAGATAGCTTGATCGGATTTTCCTCAATGATTGGTCAATATAGAATTTCCAGTGGAGATATCATTATGGACGTCGTGGAGCTGCAGCGAGACCTGGAGAGGCAACAACATGAACTTCTGAAGGAGCAACACAAAATACGCCTCAATGAACGTCAGACTCAGCGACGTATCCAATTGGAAGCAGCTCGCCAGCTTTCAGTGCCTATTCAATCTCTAAAACAAGTACAAGGGACGACTCTGTCAAGCATCGAGAACGTCACAAGTCGACCAGGTTGGTACAGACTTAGTCACTGCAGTGTTGCAACTGGTTGCTGTGCAGTAGTTGACTTGTGCTGTTTACACGCCTAGGATTTCTACGTCAGCAACTGGCAATTGCAAAGCTGACTCCACTGCGGCGATGGTGTATTCAACTCAAGCTGATAGTTGCTCAGGATCAGAAGACTCAACGGATTGGAGTTACCACAGGAGACGACTTGGAGACTGCGCTGCAAGCTTGTGACGCGACGTTGTCTCGTGACCAGCAGTGCTACGATGTGGTCTATAGAGAAGGAGATCGGGTATCGGACACTCGTGAGAGTCTCATGGACGGAAGCGCTGACGGCTGGCCGATGGACGTCCAAGAACTGCTGAGCTTCTCCACGCGCTCACAGGGTTTTGTCTACCGCGTCACATGCCTCAAGTCTAGGAACCGTGTTGTGTTTCATTGCAGCGAGTACGTAGCGAACCTACAAGAAGAACTCGAGCGACTATTGAGCGATGGGAGCTCTGTCGACGCTGCTATCACCTTCATCTGCAACGCAGTCAAACTGTAACTATTCAGAGACGGATAAAACAACAACAAGAGCCTCGTACGCGTAATGAGAGTCCATGTCTCCATGTGTTTTTCCCATTATGCTTCGCATCGCCGCAATATTAAGCTATCCTAGAGCTTAAGCAGTCAGAAGGCAAGCGCCGCCAGCGGCCTTGATCTTCTTCTCCGCCTCAGCGCTGAAGAACTTGGCCTTGACGATCACGGGCACCTCCGGGAGGCGGCCCTTGCCAAGAACCTTGAAGTAACCGGCCTTGGTGACGTCAATGACAGGGGCCTTGCCGTCCTTGGACTTCTCAGCCTGCTCCTTGGTCTTCTCCGACACAAGAGTCCACAGACGCTCCACGTTCACGGTGGGGCAGTGCGTGCGGTTCTTGAGCAGGTGGAAGTGGCGCATACCGACCTTACCGAAGTAACCCGGGTGAAACTTGTCCATCAGGATACGGTGGTGGTGCTGGCCACCGGCGTTACCACGACCACCCGGATGCTTGCGGTGCTTTCCGATACGGCCGTGGCCGGCGCTGACGTGGCCGCGTTTCTTGCGGTTCTTGAAAAACGGGACGGCTGCGCAGGCACAAGCAAACGTAACACACGGCCTGTCAATTCCACGCTCTACAATCGGCATAAGCAGTCTCAATAGTAGGGGGTTCGCTAGCAGCATCTTCTTAAGAGGGAACGAATGACACAAAAACAGCAGTGCTGCCATAACGAAGGTTCTCTGTGGTCTGTTAGTTGTTGCGTGTTCATCCCTTCCCTCGTAAGTTGGTGTTGGTGCTGCTAGATGCCCGCCGAACAGATCGCGTTGAGTCTTACCATATTGACTTGGTGATAAGCGAATGCGAATGAGGGAGCAGCTCGCAAGCGGCGGCAGGAAATGAATGGCTCGTTGGCTCTCAGGCTTAGACATACAAACAACAAGATAAAAAGAACAACATACAAAAGATAAAACTAAATCAACACTCGAATTTGGTTGGCTATCGAGGTTTGTGAAGTAACTCTAATAATTAAGGTACTTCATACACATGGCTACATTTTGGCAAGCGTCGCAATTGACGGATACCGACGCTGCGATGGCGGAGCATGGTAGCCCACCCATGGACACCCCAGCGATACAAACCGGTACATCAGACGTATCATTGTCTCGTGACTTGAATGATGCCATTGATGCCGCCTCAATGACTCAGTGTGGGTACGCAAATGGGATGACGCCACCAACTCGCTCTACTACTTCAACATCCGCACGCAGGAAAGTTCGTGGGAGGAGCCCAAGGAGTACAAGGCAGTTCTCATGTCCGAGCCTTTAGATACTGGCGAAAAGAACCCACCAAAAGACCAAAGCAGTTTAGGAGACCAGCACGATGATCAAGAAGGTCCGATACAGGAGAGCTCCGCGTCCCTAGCGATTCAGAGTTTGTATCGCGGTCGTGTCGCACGCAAGAGAGTGAAGGAAGCGCGGCAGTGGACCGAGCAATTCGACCCCGGAACAGGGCAAAAATACTACTACAACAGCGTCACAGGCGAGTCCCAGTGGGAAAAACCGGCTGACGTTTTGGTTGGGATCAAAGACGAACGATCAACTCGTGCCGTCAAAATCCAGACCATATTCCGAGCCAAAAGGCACGAGACCGTGTGAAACAACTCGAAGAGGAGGAAGAGGCAGAGGAGCAGCAGAAATTACTTGAGCAGCAGCAGAGAACAGGAGCAGGACGAAGCACGAGCGCGAGCGGAAGCCTTAGCTAAGCAATCGAGCCCTGAAGTTCAGAGCTCGCTTCAAGCCGAAACGACGTGGAGTGAGTACTTTGACCCACGGTCGAGGAAATATTACTACCGAAATGTAACCACAGATGCAATCACATGGGATAAACCTGACAGACACGTGTCATCATGGGTGAAAGGCAGTCAGCGTGATACTGCTGCGTTGTCGATTCAGTGCACCTTCAGGAAGCGGATTGCGACTAACAATGCCGGGGCCAAACGAGAAAAGCTAAGAGCACTCACCGATCCAGATGTAATGGAACAAAAGCTTGGTGAACTGAAGCAAGTCTCAGTAGAAATTCAAGAAGAGATTGAGGCTCGCACGCTCGTATCAGTGGAAGAAGAGCAATTCCCTCATTTGGTGAATTTACTCGCGGGTGGCATCAATCTTTTGAAAGTATCAAGAACAACATTCACGCGCTGGAGTTTAGAGGAGAGGATATCCAGCATGCTGAATCTGTAACAGGGCGCGTTGACCTTGCTGAGCGCTTCCACAAGTCATTGGCCGAGGTGCGCAGTGAATGTCTAGCCCTCTTGCGCAGCATTTTATTGATGAACAGTTATTTCGTGGATTTAGATGTCGCGCGGATAAACGTCGCGCTTGCAACTTTCACGAAGTGGAAAGCACATGGCTTGTGTGTCCTCAAAGATTCTCGCGTGCTGGAAATCGTTCAAGGCAGCGATATAAGTCAGCTACTGGACCATGCTGAGACTAAGCTCCGGCAGTCGATGGGGCTCGCAGACTTTAACAATGGAACGACTTCGGCAGCAGGGAAGCGATACGAAGACTGGCATCCGTTTGTAGAGGAAGCGCTAACTGCAGTTCGCGGAATGGAGCAACGACTATCTCAGATGACCGACCTAGTACGTGGCTATCGAACCGACGAAGCCAGAAAGAGGGAAATCTCTCAAATGAGAATGGAAGAGTTACTAGTTACTCGCATTGCGCAACAACAACAACGTCGCTTGAATGACGAAGCGAATCACACGGTTTTCGTTAAGAAATGCCAAGAGTGGTGGCAGAAGGGTGTAAACCAGCGGAATGATGAGATACGTGCAGCCGCAGCTCATGAACAGGCCGAGATACAAAACGCATCAAGCACCAGGAAATGATTCAGAACGAGCGAATAGATCAAGCTAGCAAGTCAAAGCTGTCGATATGGGAAGCTGTAAAGGAAGGACTTCCTGTTGAGGTCGTTCGTACAATGGTGTTTGCGGAAATGCAGAAGGCTCGTCGACTTGGATACGATTTCTTGGTGAAGTCAGCTCGCTCAGATCACGGGAGACTCTCATTCAGATTGCATGCTGGTGGGGTCATGTGGTACGTGAAACAGTGGCGCGATGCGTCTTCTAGATGACATCGATATATGACAGCATTTTGCCTGCGTTGTAGAACTTGGTGAAGTTTTTCTAGACGAAGGTGCCGACCACGATAGCGTCGACAGTAGCTGTAATCGCTTTTCACTTTTGCACGACGCCGCTCGACGAGGACATGCGCTTGTGGTAAGTAGCAAAATGGTTTTGCGTCTTGTTAGAATTGTGAAAGCATTGAGTTCTCTAACGTGTACACCGCTTTGGTATTGCCTAGATTCGCATTTTGCTGGAGCATGGCCTTGCGTGCGATGTGACTGATAGTACTGGAGACACTCCTTTCCACTGGTGAGTATGCTCCGCTTGTAGTCTACACTTAGATCAGAAACTCGTCGCGTGCTAATGGATTGACAAACAGGGCGGCGCGTAAGAACCACTTCAGTGCTGTTCTTACACTTTTAGAGTCTACACTCCCGATCGAGATCAAGCGATGGCCAACGATATCATTAAGGCTGTCCGTCAGAAGAATCACCGGGGCAAGACACCATTTGCCATAGCAAAGGCGACCGCGTTCGCCATTTTCTGAAATTAGCAGAGGAAGGGTGTCTCCCCCACTGCGCCGCGCTCGCACTGCAGAAAGGAAGCCGGTACCAGGATTTTCGCGCCGTATGACAGAAGTTGGTAATCGGGATCGATCTCGAGGAAGTGTGAGCGCCATAAAGAGCAAGACATCGAAAATGCTCAAGATGACCAAGCACAGCTCCAAGGTCGATCTCTCTGAAACGTAAAGCGACTCGATTCCCCATGCAGCTATTTTGAGGCCTACCTATATGCGCTTGCTGGTTCACACAAGCAGCTTCAACGCTTTCAGTTTTGCCTGTCATTTCTGTGGGCATCTGAAACATTTTGCAGCCATGATCTCGTCATCACCATCGGAGAAGATTGAGCAGCTCATGTACGAGATACGCTGCAACCATTCAAGCGCGTAAATTGCTTAGCATATACTTACGCCTGCATTGTGCACAGCACTGTCTTCACTCAACGACTTCGACCACCGGCCCTTCAACGGTTGAGCGTAGCAGGTAAGGGTCTCTACTTTCTTGGCACCTGGGTAAACTACTTACGCCTTTTGACATTCCCGGGCTTTTAGAGATCCTCCAAGACGCTACGTCCCTAGCAATTTTGCAGGAAGAGCTTCCTTCTACAGACAGTTTTCGGGTCGAAAAGCAGCAAAAGCCCTGCTTTGGACGATTGCTGAAATTTCTACACACACATGAGCCTACTGGCTACGAAAGAGACGAAGAACATAAGCGCATGGCTGTACGATATCTTGCGCTCCGAACAATGCTCCAACAATGCAAGGATGTGAAGGTTTGTGCCCTGATGACAACTTAATGCTCATAACTTTCGTGCAAGTCTAATCACTTTCGTGCAAAATGAAACATGCATCTCCAGATTTCAGTATCCAGGAAATTTGCCTCAGCAAGGTGCTTCGCTGGTTCGAAGATACCGAAGCAAATCCTTTCGTACGTCGCAGCTTAGGCCCTGAATGTAAATCAACCAACTAACGATATGGCACGACTTATAGATATCGACGACTGCGTCTACACCAATTTTGCCACCACGAATGGTACGATGGACCCCTGATTTTTAGTTTTGCAGTGTTTTCTAACTAAAGCGTTTATGTGATACACAAGTCGCCCAAGAAGCCTTGTAGTACCCCAATCCAGCGCTGGGCAAATGCTCGAGTGAAACAAGCTTTATCTCAAACACAACTGCCTCAAGCATGTCGATGATGGGGGAAAAGTTAGATGTACGTCGTACTAGAAACCCAATCTGGAAGGGTTTGCTCGGGTTACGCTAAGAACCACCTTTTGCTAAATGTTGACACAGAGATACAAAATGCCAGACTTGCGCGCCTCACATATTCGTCGAATAGCCGAACTGCGGTCCCGTGGCGTAGATATCTCTGAGAAGGTAGGTCGCTTCGAGGATTCCTCAAAGATGATATAAGTACATTAACAGCGCAAGTATTCTCGCTTGCTGTTCAGATTGCCCCTATTGAAGTGAATAACAACTCAGTCAATCATGCATCACACGATACCAACAACTTTAAAGGCAAGGAAGATCAAAAGCGCATGGTCGAGGCTACGTTTAAGCTTTACCACCCCGAGACTGATGCAGAGGTTCGCATGTTATGTTTCTCGAATTGAAAATACTCCGCGTGTGAGGTGGGTTCTCACAGTCTTGCTTCTGTGCAGCGAGATTTGAATCTGATGTGGATCCAACGTCGCAAAGAGGATGAGATTAAGCGCAATAAAGACGCTGAGGTTCGGCAGCAGGTTCACAAATGGGCTATGGACCGCAGCCGTGATGAATCAGAATCTCTCAGGAAGCGCGAGTCCGCGAAGTTAGTTGCTGGGCTTGAGCAGATATCACAGGAAGGGGTTAACCAGGACTATCCCATTGCTTGGCGGAGCTCAAAATCGATTCATCCAGAATTGGCTGCACGATCAAATCAGCCCACAGCAGCAGCTCTACCTACAAAGCATCTTGGCCCAAAGGAAATGAAGGGAGTGGAGCAGCCAGTTGATGCTACAACATACAAGCAGCGATCACAGAAGCAGCCCATTCAGATTGTCATAAGGACTAAAAGGGTCCGGCGACTCCATCAAAAGTGGCATGCACTTTCGGAATCAACTGCCACCAAACTACGTACCTCCAGGATTGATCCCAGCAGCATCTTTGGCGAAAGATAGACGGGAAACATCTTTGTTTGCATCGAAGTCGGGGTCATCAACAAATAACAAACGGCCGTCCGTCTCAACCATCAACCTAGAGCGAAGAGCTTCAGATATTAGCGACGATACTTCAAGCAGTGAGGACGAGGAAGAGGACCCCGCGACGGATGGAAACGTGAAGGAAAAGAGTGAAGATCGTGCACCTCGCCGAAAGATGAAGTTTCAAAGCTACCACGTGCCATACTACTACTCAGATGGCACGGAGCATCATACTGCTGTAACGGGGTCAATTGCATCTCAAAATGTATGGTTGCTCGATTGCACTGTGTAGTCCTCGGAACTAACTAACTATTGGAATTCCTCAAATTGGCAGGCAGCCCACCCGCGCGGCACAATTCCAATGCAGTCTTTACCAGCAGACCCGGAGCTCCGTTGTTTACAAGAAGCAAGTGCAATGCGTCGAGTTTTCGTCATCCCGTCTGAAAAGGTAACTTTAACACCCCTGCCAGTCATTGGTTTGTGCGTCAGACCCACTGACTGGCTGTCCTTCCTTCCGCAGAAACCGAATGGTATGCTGAGGACTAGCACTTCGTCATTATCAACTGGAACTGATGGAGATTTTTCATCTCGTCGCTCGGCAGCAGGTCGTTCAAGTCGTGGACCGCAAGGCGCAGGAGGGACACGAACGAACCGTCCTAGAACCGCCATCCCTGAAGTGAATGGAGCTACCTCCACAAGTGACCTCAGACAGGAACAAATGGAGGAAATGGAGAAAATCCGTCGGCTCTTTGCGGAAAGCAAATTGTCCTTGTCGTCTGAGGTGCTGGAGCGTGGTCTGTTGGTGCCAGAAGATCGGCCACTGTTCGAGAGCATCTACAATCTCCCATTTGCTGGTGCGCGTTTGCTCAGCAACCCACTGGCACACAAAGCAAAGGTCGTCAAGCCAAAGAAGCAGACCAGCACCAAGAAGAAGAAGAAGGCTAATAAGGGGAAGAAGACACCGACAAGCTCCCGTAAAACTAAGTCAAAAGGCAAATAACGTTAGAAGAAAAGAAAAAAAGGATCCATTCTGATCAGATCTGATTTGACGACTAGCGAGATATACTCAGAATTCCTCAGTTTTAGATACTTCTCCCTTTACAAATGAAGGCCGAGAACGACAGTCTACGTGAAGCTCTGCGCCTTCTCCAGGAGCGTTACGACCGTCTCGACGACTCTACTACCAAGCAGATCCAAGAACTAACTGATGAGATCGAATTACTAGCTGAGGCCAACCGTTATTTGCTCGAGAAACAAGCTGCGAGTCATCCCAAACCGTCGGAAGACCCACTTTTGGTGCTTCAAGTGCCTGACGAGCTCCTATTACCTGGTCCTGAGCTTCAGATCAATGAAGTTGCTGTTATAGACAGTGCCCATTCATTTGGCAACTTACTGAGCGTCAGCAGCCATGCTACGAAGCCGGAGATCGTGGTCACAGGCGGAGCAGACAAGTGCATTTGTGTGCACGACTGGAGGACGAAGACCAAGCTCTGCAGTATCCAGACCAGCGCCCCGGTGTTGGCTCTGGCGTTCAACCCCAAGACGGAATTTGCAGACTATTTTGTCGCTGCAGGGATGGATGCAAAGCATGCTCTGTATAGATTGGTGCGACAGGGAGAAGAGTGGGAACTGGAGACAGTGTGGGAGTTCAACGACCATACGCGCCATGGGGCGTTCAAAGTGGCGTGGAGCGCATCAGGACTGCTCTTTGCGACTGGATCAAGCGACAAGTCGTTGAATATTTATCAATGCTCGCAGTTGGTGCGTGCCGACGCAAGGGATACCCATGGAGGGAAAAGTGTGAGAAGATCAAGTCATTTTACTTTAATGGCACGGTTGAGGCGATTGTGTTTGCACCGTCGCCTTCTACTGCCTCAGAGGAAGGTGTTTCTGAATTGAGTGTAGAGCCAAGCAGCCATGAGGTGCTGGTGATTGCTGTCCGAGACGACTGTTATGTCCATTATGTTGACTGCTCTACATTCGAGAAGGAGAGGTACGGAATTGTTGCAGGCGGTGCGGTGCGGTGCGAGCTTTACTAATAGTGGAGTTAACGCTGATATGTTTTCGTGATGCTTTGGCTATTTGATGCAGAGTTAACATGAATCCGGATGGCATCGAGCACGTCTCGTATACGATCATGGATCTGGCCTTGTCACCGAGTGGAAAGTATCTGTTAGCAGCCACCGACTCGAACCGCAACTTCATATTTTCGGTAAGTAGCTGGTCGTTGTTTATTCTAGCCGAGATACGCAAGGTATGAAGCAAGCACAAAATCTCATGGTGATTGTATCTTGTGCAAATCCAGATCAAGCGGAACGTGGTGCTACGGAGCTTTACGGCCATAAGGCTGGACCGTACAGTCAGCCACGCGCTACATGGCACCCGTCAGAAAAATACGTGGTCTCCAATAACGAAGAAAACGGCACCATCTTTGTTTGGTCAGTTGCTTCGGAACGAATCGTGGAGTCGTTTGATGCCCACGAAGCGCTAGTGAGAGACCTCGTGTGCTCGTCTATTGTATCTTCGACTGGCAGTTCAATACTAGTGACGGTGTCGTACGATAAGCGATTGAAGGTTTGGGAATCACCACTGGAAAAGCTGTTGTCGAGCTTATGTAAATAAGCCCGTTAGAAAAGTGATGCGTGTTACGACGTGTTAAGCTGAGCGAATACGTCTTTGAGGTCTTTAATTTCTTGCAAAGTGGCGGCCGTCGTGGCTTCCCAGCGATCCAATTTCCCCTGGATTATGCTGATCATGCTCTCCTTCCCTTGGAGTTCTTGTGCCAGAGACGCACCATCGACACTCTGCTCCAGAGGTGACTGGATTCGCTGTCGAGCCGTGGCGCCTGGGTCTTGTCCGGGGACCTTTTTGCGATTGCTCGCCAAATTACCAGATAGCGCGCGTGAGCCATCTCCAGTTGTAGGCCTTTGAGGAGAACCCCCACCACCATTGGAGCCACCCCCAGCACTTGTTTCTGACGACGAACTGTCATGCGGTCGCATAGGTCGTACACGACCGTAGTCTACTTCGGGCTCTGCCAGCACAAGCAATGTGAGTGGATATGGCAACTTCATTCTGACCGATACCAACACGAACCTTTCTTGTTTCGCGGGGCTGCTCCATCTGTAATCTTCCTCGCAGCATTATCCGCGCGACAGCTCTTGTTGTGAATTGCCAGCCGGCCTTCAGCGAACGTTCGCCCACAAAAATCGCACGTTTCCATTCCGTGGACGTTGAATGTTTCCTGCGCGGCACGGTTGAGAGCCTCAAGCTCCTCCCGGGTCATCCCTCCACCTCCTCCACCTCCTCCACCTCCTCCGCCTCCTCCACCTCCTCCACCACCTCCGCCACCTTCACCCAGCCCAGGAGGTGTTTTTGGAATCGGGCGACGCTCTTTCTTCGGCTTTTGTTCCTCCTGAAGTGCCCAACATCAACATAAGAGTGAACTACCACTTACCATATCCTGATGCAGCGAGGTTTCGTGTACAACTATTCGTTACGAGGCCTAACCGTTTGCACCCAGAGCTTTTGCACTGCTTCAAATGAATCTCAAATGAAGACAAGCCATATTGACGTCCGCAAACATGGCACACGCGCGTGATCGGTCCACTTGCTAAGCCTACAAAACATCAATACTACCTCTCAGCAACTAAGTTTTGCATAACGAAAGTGTAGTTGTTTCTCTATCTACCTGGTGGAGGCATGTTCACACGATGGAAGAGGAACGAAGTGTGAATGCAACCGTCGTTTCAAGAATGAATTGAGGTTGAGTGAGAGAGACCGTTTCTCGCTTTGGTTGGTTATTGTCCGTTGGTGTACGTGCCATCACTAACACAGCGGGTAGTCCCAAATGTCCTCGTCATCCTCATCATTCCCAGCCGCTTGCTTGTTGTTTGACCGTTCTAGTCGTCCCGCAAGATTGTCGTGGCGACTGCCCACCTCGAAAGCCCATAGCATCCGCTTCAGTGGAGCATATTGTTCCATCTTGGCATAATGCCGAAGCGTTGATAGACCGGCGGCTGCTTTCTCGTCCGAGAACGTTGCTGCTTTTTCTACAAGGTGTTCTTCGTGCAGCTTCCTAAGCTCATTTTCACTCAACTTTTCAAGTTTGTCCACAAAGTTCATTCGATGCGTCTCCGACAGTTTGGGAAAGCCGGAAAAGCGTTTGGCATCCTACAAAATCACCGGGGTTGTAGTCGTTAGTAGATGTAGAGTAGTACTAGCAGCGCTAACCATTGAACAACCTTACCGTCCGCACAGCGTTTAGCAATACATTGACTGCTAAGAAGCCCCGGAGTCTGTTAACATATTTTTCGTACCGGGACCCAGGATTTATCTCAACTTCGGTGATTCTGTGGTTGACCGATACACACTTCACAAGACTTCGGAATCCCTGCGATCGCACGTCAGGATTACTGGCGACGCTACAAAGTGCACTGTCAATATTCACCTTTCCAATTGCTCACATCACGAGTCTCACAAATAACTCTGGAGAAATTCTCCAGGAGAATACTCACTTTAGTGTTCGAAGGGTGCTATTAAATTTCCACAGCACTGTCGCGACTTCACTCAAGCCCTCACAACTGACCTGACATTCTGACAGACTGATATGACAAAACGTGTGTGAGGTGAACTCCTTAGCAAAGCCATTATCAAGACAAGCATCACAGATATCAACGCACTTGAGAGTCAAAAGTGATGCATTCTTCTTGAGCCCCGTAGACAGTTCAACAACCCCAGCATCCGTCAAGGGGTTCTGAGCGAGACTTAGCACCTCGAGCGCGCGATTCACTTTGAGCATCTCCGCGATGTGGACAGAACACAGGTAATCCAAGTAGTTGTTTGCCAAACTAGTTAACATTAAGCAGGCGACATTTTCACAACAAGTGAGTTAGGTCCCTATACTTTTACGCGCAAGGAATCTCGACTCGAGGTACACCCATCGATGACTAGGATTTGTTTTACGTACTTTAAGTCACGCAGTGCTTTTGCTTGCCATAGCGCATTGCAAAACGTTTCCACCCCAGCGACTCGCTTCTCGTCACTACTGTTGAGAGCTAGCCTGTTTCGACTGAGATCAAGCTTCTCCAAAACCAGAAACTCGTGCATTGCATTCGTCAAAGCCACTAAACCGTCCGATCGTAGATTCGCAGCGCTAAGACTTAGCAGAACGAACAACAAGCCGAATGAGCGGAATAAGGCTTATCCAGACACTGGATGCCTACACTAATAGTTGCATCTAGCCATCGCATTGACGTACTTTAATTCCTGTAGGAGGCGGCAACTCTTGAGATTTTGGAAAATAATGCTGATCCCATGGTAGACGTTTGCTTTCGGGCCTGTTAAAGAATTCACAGACAAGTCCAGCTTCTGAAATTTTTGCGCTCCCGTTCTACAAGAACACCAATCGCTGCAGCATCCAAATGGTTAAAGTTTTGTCCAGAGAGGACGATGTGCCCATTTCCCGCTGCATCGGAGCGGATTCTCTCAACTGGAATCGGGTGTTCCGAAAATTGTAGTGTCTGCAGGAAATTGTTGCACGCTTGCGCCACATTAACAGCGGCTTGGACCCCGAGCGGCGTGCGTGACAAATTCAAGGCCGTTAACTTGCACGACTTTGAGCGCAGATAGGGAGTCAACAGATCCACGAATTCGTCGAATATGGTGAATCCGGAGAGATCGAGGGACATTTTTCCGCCATTTGCCACGTCGCGAACTCGCTGCACGATCGCCTCGCCCTGCGAACTTTTGAAGTTGCCTTTGCGGTGCAGTACCTTGACCTCGAAGAGCAGACGTTGGTAGGCATCGGTGATCGAACGGCGAGTCTCTTCTTCCAGCAGAACGTCGAGGTCCTGGGGCACGTCAACCAATTTTTCTCGACGCAGCCCTTCTGCTGCACGAGGGTCGACGGACTCGACATACCGCAACAATTCACAGCCAGCCGTGCCTCGAACCTTAACTTTCGACCGGGTTTCCATCACTAAACTAACAAATGCAAGTCAATAATGGCAGCCACAGATACTGATGACGAGGAAGGCAGCATGCATATTGTTATTTTTGGCTCAAGCTTTATGATTCAATAAAAAGTGTTTTATTCGGGGACAGAAAAACACTTTATTTAAAGGAGCCAAACAAAACCTGGAACTCGAAAAGCGTAACTCGAGTCAACATTCGCGCAACCTTCATGTGCGTCAACATTCAGTTAACCAGTGCAGATGCTGCTAGTTGAGAAGTAAAAACTTTAAAAACCGAAATCCCACAAATCACGTCCCAGACTTCACATCCATGAACTTTGCCAGCACGGATTACCATACCAGCCTTGCCCCCGATTCAACTGCGCATGCTATTGCACCTACTAGAAGTCGGCGTCCTAAAAGTAAATTCAATCCGGTTGAAGTGTACCAACTCGCACATAGGCTGTATCACTCACTGATGGATGCAGATACGCTGCACACGCCAATGGGTTTTGTCCTTGGTTTGCGAGAATACCCAGCGGCCACGTTTGCGAGAATACCACGTTTGTGACCCCACCTGCCATGCTGACGGTGCTATATTCTGGAAGACTTGGCTGCCGTGGCCTTATGGATGCATTTCTGCCTTGTGCCAAAGACTCATTTTCTCGTACTTGACTTGTCTCGATGTCGATGACCCTCTCAATTTTGTCAACGAGCAAAGCCAATGTATCTGCCTGCGAACGCTTGCGACACTTGCGATTGTTGGTTTTCCACTGACGACCATTGCCTCTTCGGCGTCTTCAATATCAGAGTAAACATTTGCCACGCAGAACTCTCGTCCTGCTTGACGATGCTCACACTACCACCTGTCCAGATAGTATACGCCCGCCCGACCTTCACAAAGTCCCAGAAATCGTTGCTGGATCCTTCGTGCCCCGCCGCAGCAGAATCCCAGGATCTCCCTCACGCTCAAGCAACATGTACCGTGTCCTTCTGCGATGTCCTCAAGACCAAAGCCGTGCTGTATTGGCAATCCCGCGCACCCAGAACAGTCCTCACGCCACTGCACCAACAACAAACAATAAACAACAAGCGGTTCTCGCCAAGGTCCTCACGCCACCTCAACAATCGCTGCTTAAGGGTCCTGGCCATGGGAATCCAACCCATCTATTCTGCAATTACCTGCGGTCGACTAACAATGCCGGACCGGGTTATTTTCGCCAAACCATTTTCTCTCGCGCTACCAACATCAACTACACAGCTCACTTTCTTCACATTCTGAACGCGTAGGAATACAAAGGATAAATAGGAAAAGTTAATGAAAACTCCCATAATTTACCCAGAAATCGTTGCTGCCTTGTCTCGAAACCTTGGATCCAGCTTCAGCACGTACGAAGTTACTGCCAACTTCCTTTCCACATTCTTTTGAGTGAAAAATCCTCAAAGTAAAGTTTACCTGTTATATTCGTGCTCGTAAACTTGATGTATACATAGGTAAACTTGATGTAAACAGATCGGTATACTGTTAAGTTGACCGTAAACCGACAGATCGGTCAAGTTTACGGTCAAGTATACATTGCGTCAAAGGCCTTTGTCCATGACTCTCAGTCTGCGTCTCCGCCTCGTTCTCCTCGCGCTGTTAACGTTGCCTGTCCTCGTCACCTATGCGATAGAAGTTATCCCACAAGCCGCAGACGTGGATGCCGTCGTCAACGCCGACAGCGCCAAAGATGTTCGTCTGGAAGCCAACCTGTACATCCCTGACGGTGGAGAGCTGCTGCTCAGTATTGAAGTTCCACATGAACCTATCAAACTGCATAGTCAGGGGCCTGCAAAGATCACGCGCGTGTATTCTGACCACGCCAACGGTAAAGTTGGCGTTGGAGAGGTCCTCAATATTTTCATCAATTCACTAGCCCCGTCCAATTGACAGGCAATAGAACCCCTTCCTTGCTGCTACGCACAGGATGCCACACTTCATCGTGCCATACTCGGGAAGTCCAGAGACTTCGCTGTCAAGCGACAAAAGGGAAATTTGCATTAGGATTTGGCCTTCAAAAGTGGGGAATGTGCCGTGGGATGCCTCGGCCAAAGTATTTGCTGCCTATGTGCAGCGTATGAACCGAATCGACAGAGTAAAGGTCAAGTACAGCATTGACGAGGACCGGGCCTGTACCTTCTTTGGGAACAATATTACGATAACGTTTGAGTCGATGAATATTGCAGGAGTCGATGGAGATTTAGTGGAAATGACTGGAGATGCCACGAACGCTATTGGGGATGGATCGGTGCTTGAACATGTCATGTATACGCCCAATGTGACGGCGACGGCCTGGGAGATCCAGAAAGGGGTGAGAGTGCCGGATAGACGAGCGCAATTTGTGGCGCAGACTGCACCAGACACACTCAAGTTCGCGTATACAGTGCAGGCCGGTGACAGCACCACTCAACTGGAGTACGCCAATAGTGACTCATTAGCGTTATCGTTGCGAGGTATTGGTGGCGCGCGAATCTTCAATGCAGATAGTAAAAATGTTCTTGCCAACGTCATATTACCACCACCAGGTTTTGCTGGGGATTGGGAACGAGGACTTGGCTCCAGTTTGTCAGCAAATAGCGCTCTGGAGATTGATGCGACCCCCCTATGTAAAGTATGTGACGTCTCCTCATGTGGACGGCACGTTCGGCATCGGAGAAGAGATCCTGGTTCATGTGGTATTTTCGCAGCCCATTGTAGTGGCTGGACTACCGACAGTTGTTTTGGAAACTGGCACGGTAGATCGCATCATCCCGTTCAATCAAGTCGTGATGCCAGACGGGAATATTGCAGAATTCAAGTACATTGTTCAGGCCATGGACACATCGCCCGACCTCACGTATACTAGTATCACCGCCCTTCAGTTGAATGGTGGATCGATTAAAAGGAAGTCTACAACGCCTACTACCAATGCCAAGCTGAAACTTCCAGTGAATGGAGAGACAGGAAGTCTATCTGTGAACAAAAATATTATTATTGACACGACGAACCCAAAGATTCTGGCTATCACGACGACAGCAAGTAATGGGGCCTACACAGCAGGAGACGTAATCCCGGTGGTTGTCACGTTCGATATGCCGGTTGTGGTAACAGGTACGCCTCAATTGCTTTTGAACACGGGCACAGTGAATTTATTTCCAGGGAATGTTATTCAGGCAGCACCAACGCCTGCATCCACAAAGACAGTCATTTTTCCACCTGTCGACCACGCACTCTCCACTATATCGAGCAAGGGACTGCAATTTAATATCGGCGGTCAGATCCTGACTGTCAATTCTGTCGTGGGAGACGCGGTGACCATGCTAGAAACCTATACTGGCACAATGGTAGATCCCACTGACTTGGTGAACATGCCGAGCCTTCCAATCTATACCCCTGGGTACCGACCTGCTAAGTACACAAGTGGAAGTGGAACGACATCGCTTGTATTTATGTATTCTGTCCAAGTCGGAGATGTGGCCGCCAACCTGATTACATTTCCACCTCGGCACTGCGAGTAGGCTCAGGATCAATTAAGCGCCTATCGACCACGCCATTTATCGATGCCGATCTTACGCTTAGCGCACCAGGGGCACCAAAAGCCTGGGTTTCGGTGCTTCCATCGTGATCAATACAGATGCTCCACGGGTTTTGCAAGTGAATCCTATTTCTCGCGATGGTGTTTACAAGGCTGGGGACGAACTCTACTTGGAAGTTGTCTTCGATTTGCCAGTTGTTGCTTTCCCTACAGCCTCGGTGTTGACGAATATTATCACCGCGGGGGTGGACCGATTTGCTGTCTATTCAGAAGGTAGCGGTACGACATCGTTGAAGTTTAAGTTTGAATGTACCAACACAGACCAAGTGGCGAGCTTTGATTATCTGAACGCAAACTCCTTACGGGCGTCTTATGGTTCAGTGTTGGGATGGATTCGCAGAAAGTCAACCTCGCCAATGGTGTCTGCAGTGCTGGATTTACCTGTCATTGGTCTCTCATCAAAAGAATTAAAGATCGATCAAACATGTGAACAGGTGATTGATGTGTCTACTTCACATGATGAAGGAACTTATGGAGTTGGTGAGTCGATCGACTTTAATATTCTTTATTCGGCAAGTGTGAATGTCGATACAGCAAGCGGTACTCCAACGATAACGACTACAACTGGAAACCGCGCAGTGTATCAATTAGGAACGGGTACCAATACGCTGAGCTTCGTTTACATCGTTCAATCCACCGACAACGCTGGCCGCCTTGCATATAGCGATATATTTTCGTTAAAACGAATGGCGCCGTTGTAAAATCCACGGCTAATTCCAAGCTTGCGTCAACACTTTTGCCTCTTCCTGAGCAGAGTGAACTCGGCTCAAAACTGTTCAAGCTATTTGTTGATACCTCTCCACCAGTCGTGGTAAGCGTGTCGACAACAACTCAAGACGAAGTGATCAATCTGGGGGATACGATTGTACTTTCCGTGAGTTTCAACTTCCCGGTTGAGATTGCCCAAGGTTTGTCTGGTGCTGGAGCTCCAAGTTTACTGCTGAACGTCGGAGTTGGAGGTGGAGTAGCTTCCTCTTTCGTTAAAGTGGAAGACAACGTGGTGTATTTCTCGTTCACGGTAGGAGCTGGACAGTCAACCAGCAAGCTCAATTATTTCAGCAGGACAGCATTGAAGTGTGTGGGTGGCAACGCCCTAAACAAAGACGCAGCCAAGAATGCAGGACCACCAAGTGCTGTTGTACTCAGCCACCGCTTATTTACAAGTTGGGCCGAAATGTCGGCAGTGAGCAACACGCAACAGATTCGCGTCAAGAGTTTTGACCTGAAGCAATTTCCGCCTCTTTCTAGTTTCGAGGATGGTGATGGAGCGTCCTCAACCGTGAATTTCGACTCTGGAATGGGTGCCAGGTCCCCAAGATTAGTGTTATCCTCCTCCAAAGTGTATCTGCTATGGGTGGAAGTTAGTACTGCCACGAATAACCCAACCCAGATTCGCGTGGCAGTGCTCAATAGTCGGTCAACTGCGAATTCACCAGCGCAGTGGGCCTTTGTAGATGCTAAGCCTGCTGGAAACGCGGGAATTAACAAGGTGGCAACAGAGAATGCAGGGGGCCCACGGTCTGGTACACAATTCAAAATTGTATGTCGCTTGGCATGAAAATGCTGCGGGGGTTCCCAGATTCGAGTTGCGCTTTACAATGGAATGGATTCGTCGCCAGGATGGACACTAGTTGATGGGAATCAAGTTGCACATGGGCTGAATTATGCTTCCACGCAGTCGGCAAAAAATGTTCGTCTATGCTCTTGCGCATCCAAAGGCTCATCGGTAAAGTTATTATACGCTGTGTGGGAGGAGACTGCAGCTGGAACTGGCATAGTGCAAATACGCGTGGCTGTTCAAACCGGGACAGACTTGCTTCCTAGCTGGAAGTTTATCGATGGAAACGGAGCGACTGGATTGAATTTAGACGTGCAAAGGATCGCCAAAGCACCATCTATCGAGTGCCTAGGAAACGCCAACGTTGTCGTAGCTTGGCATGAAGTGGACATAGGCACCATATCAATGATTCTTGTGAAGAAGTTTAATGGAGATCTGACGTCTCCGCAATGGACGCGTCTGGACAATGGGAAAGGATTGAACTTTGATGCAACCCAAGCAGCACAGAATGTCCAACTCAAAGTACAATTGCTTGGAACTGTTGAAACTTTATTCGCAACATGGGATGAAATTTCCGGTGCAAGTACAGTAAGCCAAATTCGAGTGGCTAAATTGTCGTCTATTGCGACAATACCTTTCTGGGCGTTTTTGGATGGAGGAACAAAAGTTTCCGCCCTAAATGATGACGTAGGGCACGCAGCTTCGCGGCCTACTCTCGTCTTTGGACAATCAGATAGCTCCATTTACTTATTGTGGCAAGAAACACATTCAAGCGGCATGCTCCACGTTAGAAGCAGTGTGCTAAATGCTCCTGTCAGAGAATGGCAATCTATAAGCCAAGCATGCGTTCTGCGCAAATCAACTACCTCTGTTACAGCCGCCAATTTGCTGCTTCCAGAAGCAAATACACCTGGAGCACTAGACTTTGATCACTCGATTCGAATTGAAATACCTGTACCAATGGCTACAACCCCCGCTCCAGTTGTCAGCTCGAATGTAATTCCCGTGGTTTTACGGGTATATTCTACCACAATTGATGCTACGTACACAGCTGGAGACGCAATTATTGTGTTGGTCGAGTTCTCTGGGAACGTTCAAGTTGACGGCAGGCCTGTTTTGGAACTAAACTCAAACGGAAAAGCCATTTACGTCTCGGGTAGCAGGACGAGCGTGTTGAAGTTCTACTACGAGGTCCACGCGGGAGAAGCGTCACAAGACTTGGACTATGCATCTACAACAGCCCTTCGAACGCTCACTACTAACCCAGTATCACGAATACGTTGTGGCTCGTGCTCTGGTTCTGGGATAGATGCAGACACGACACTTCCGAACCTGGCAACCGTGTCAAGTCTTGCTGGTGCTAACGCGCTAGTAATTGATACCATATTGCCCACGATTATACAAGTTTCGTCCAGTCGACTGAATACTGCGGTGGGAGGAGTTGGATACGGGCCAGGTGATATTGTGGATGTCATTGTGATTTTTTCAACGGACGTGACCGTGGTGGGTTCTCCATCGTTCTCTCTCAACTCGGGTGGGACCGCGACTTTTACCTACGCAGGCTACCGCCAGCTGATTGATGTAGGCGTTGATGCAGCCACTCCTTTAACGTCTGGCCAATTTTCTATCGTATACGATGGAGAAATGTCAGGATGTGTCGACTTCGACGATGCGGACAGTATCACTTCGACCTCGCTGAAATCTAACCTTCTCGCGTTTGAAGCGGTTGCTCGGATCGGCATCATATCTGTTACGATGACAAAAGAAGAACGGGAATCGGTTTGAGATTCTTTTCGATTCCAGCAAGGTTGTTGATGTTCCTCTTGCAATCGAGTTGGCAACGTCGGATATCTGCGAACCTCTTGAGCCAGGTTTAACTGCTCAAGAAGACTTAGTCACTAGGAGCATGGACGGCCAAGTTGTATTTCACTACGTCGTAGGAACGGGTGATAATGCGGCGATTCTAAGTGTCACCAGTACCACCGTAGCTCTTGATGGGGGAAGGCTTCTATCATGCGTCAAGCCAGATCACCTGCAATTCTGGCAAATGTTGTCTTGCCCGCTTACCCTGGTCCGAACAGTCTAGCTTCGACGAAAACACTGAAAATTGATGGGACACCAGCGTATATCCTCGACATTATATCGGATTCGGCAGCAGGAACGTACGGGGTTGGCTTTCCGTCCACGCCGAGTCCATCAACAGTGGCCTCAGGAGAGATTATGTTTCACCTTGTCTTTTCTCGTGCTGTCTCTGTTGTTGGCTCCCCAATGGTAGAGCTGGCAACTGGTTCGCTACAGCCCAGCGGTGTTTTCGTTTCCAACAGATTCGCGAACTATGCGGGACAACCGCAGCCTGATCAAGTCGCGTTCGTTTATCATGTTGAGCTCGATGATTACAGTATTAATCTGGCATTCACAAGTCTAAATGTTTTCAGGATGCCAAGATCTACTGTGTATCGTCAACAATGTCTGTGAAAGCCTCGACACTTCTTCCGAGACTTCCGATATTAAGTAATGCTGTCATTAAGATTGACGCGTTTTCTGTTCCAGCTACAGTGAAGCTGGCCTCAGATCATGATGATGGTGTGTATGGTGTCGGAGAGCTCATTGAAATTGAAGTGACCTTTTCCAAAGAGGTTATTTTATTGTCAGGCCTCAATCGGAATCAGGATTGGCATGCACGTTTCCCAGTTGCGCTGGAGTTTCAAAGTAACATATATATTATGTGGACCGAGCGAGATGATATCCACGCACCTACAAAAGCTACCTGTATTTGCGAGTGTTTTCCAGCATCACGCTAGACGTCGTAATGACAGCCTCAGTATCCCCTATAAACCGTTTCGCCAATACTTTCATCGAGAAAGTCGCCATGGCGGTGTGGAAAGGGATGGTCTATGCTGCCTGGGATGAAGCGGGGCTGCTATATTGTGCTATGTTTGAAGGTGTCAATTCGGTGCTTCCGTGGACATTAATCCCCAACATGGGAGCAAACAAAAACATTGTGATGGCTGCGAGCGATCCAGTGTTGCTTGTTTACAATTTGCAACTTGTATTGATATGGAGAGAGAAATCATTCCCGACGGGTAGCAACAAATTGATCGGACAGATTCGGGTGGCCATTCGAAATGACGATAATGATGCCCCTCTTTGGATTTTCCACGACGGCAACCAACTCGACTCGGGGCTCAACAAGAACCCTCTTATGGACGCTGATGACCCTGCCGCGGTGGTTTACCGAGGGAGGATGTACGTTTCTTGGTCCGAGATGAAGTCAGATGGTGCGTACGAAATTATCATTGCTAGACGAAATATTCAAACACGAGATATCTCGACGTGGACATACCTTGATGCGTTGCCTTCAACATCCCCAGCATATAGTTTCCTATCGTCATACGAACCACAGTTTGCTGTGCGTCAAAAGGGTATTGAGGACATGGCGCTGTTCATTTCGTGGTACCGTGATACAGCGATAAGCAACATCTCCGAAGTCATTACTGGCCAAGTCCTTGATTTGGACTGGGAGGCCTCAGTCACCGGAAGTATTCCGCAAACTATCAACACGGCGGAGTCAAACTCGATTTACGATCAAGTTAACCCCAACACTATGGGGCAACAATTTGTCACCTGCGGAGATAGCGTATACTCGTCATGGCTGGATTTGGCAGAAAACAGTGATAATGTCACCTCAGACGATACGTATGTTGTGAAGCTGGCGCTACTACCGTCTGGATCGGACGTGTATACTGGGTGGATTCCTGCGGTGAAAGAAAGCAATTTGAATCACAACACCAACTACGATGCAGTCGATTCTTTTCTTGTGTGCTCCACTTCTGCAGATTCAGAACCCCAGGCAGGGCTCCTGTGGACTGAATACGACGGATACTCTATTAAGCTGCGCTTTCGCCACTACTCGCGCATGCCTCAGGTCCCTGGGATTACATCCACAAGTTTTGGTGAGATCACAGCAGGGACCCCATTACTGATGCTTGCAACTCAATCCAACCCAATCGGGTTTGCGGCTTGCATCGATAAAAGCGGAACCATCGCGAGTGTGCTAAGATTTACGTACATCGTCCAACCAGGAGAATCGTCGCCAAAGCTAGAAATATTGGGGAGCAACGCATTGGAGCTAAACGACGCCATTATTCGCGACATCTATGGCCAGATCCCAGATTTCACGCTTTTTCAGGTGCAAGCGATCGTCGCAGTCTGAGCTATAACAGTCAATTGGTTATCGACACTACACCACCCACAGTGGTAAGTGTGACGTCTACAACCCCGTCCGGGGAGTACGGTGTTGGAGAGCTCTTCAAAATTCAAATTACTTTCACATTTCCTGTCGTCGTGATTCAAGGAGATGCGTCTAGCGTGCCGACGCTCGCGCTTCGGTCGGATGAACTTCACCTTTTGAGAAGCTCCCAAGGAACCGCAACGTATGTCGAGGGCTCAGGCTCGACTGTTCTCACCTTCGAGTACACATCAAGCCAACAGGATTATTGTGAAGACCTGGACTATATGGATTCAGCTTCTTTAGCTCTTAATGGTGACGGGTGGGCGATCAAGAGGAATGCAACGCGCCCAACCACTGACGCCATACTCACACTCCCGCCACCCAAGACGAGTAACTCTCTCAGTGGGAGCTGCACGATCGTGATCAAACCAACGCAGCCTAGCGTAATTGAGGTCACTTCCCCAACTCCCGATGGAGCGTATTATCCAGGCGATATCATCTTGGTCGATGTTTTGTTCACCTTACCCGTCATGGTTTTTGGATTTCCTGCCCTACTGCTGGCGACAGGGAATACACCAACGAGAGCTTTGTTGGCATCGGGTAACGGAACCACTACTCTCAGGTTTAAGTATGACGTCTCAATCGGAGACTTAAGTGCACGTCTAGACGTTGTGGATGACCGTGTTGGAGATGATCAGGCATATTTTGTGATGTCGCTAGAGCTTACAGGCTATGCGGAAATTAAGCGAACCTCTACGAACCCGTATACTACCGCGGTGACTGCTTTGCCGGCGCCTGGACTCATGGGCTCCTTGTCATCCCGTAAGCTTATTGTAGTGGATTCAACCCCTCCTGTTGTGACCGACATCCAGTCGCCCATGGCTGATGGAACTTATGATATTGGCGAACAGATCGACGTTTTAGTTGTGTTTTCGCGTCGAGTGGTGGTGGTCGGTGTCCCTGAACTCATTCTCAACGTACCTGCACCATCAACGCGCACAGCAGTATATGCTGACGGATCAGGCACAAACACTCTTCGGTTTGCATATACTACCAAGGAAGAAGACAATACCCGAAACGTTCCTCTTGATATTATGGATGAGAGCTCACTCATTCTTCGCCCACTTCTCGCCGGGATGGAATTTTTACAAGACCCCGCACAAATTCTTTGCCATTCTGCTAGGCCGGTGCTACCGGTGGACCTCACGCTACCGACACCAGGAATTGCTGTACGCGCTGATGCGGTGCATAGTCTTGTTGGGAATAACCAAAAGATATTTATCCGAACCGATGGATTTCGTGTTCAAGCAATTGAATCTGACGTCCCCAGCGGAGTCTATTCCCCAGGGCAGCGAATCATTATTTCGGTGGTTTTCACTGGCTCAGCGGTCGTTCAAGGTGCTCCACGCCTCAAGTTGAACGCAAATGCAGTGACATATGCTACGTACATTACTGTCACTGGAACCTCAACTCTTAAGTTTGAGTACATTGTGACGACAGGAGACAGCTGCTTAGTGCTTGAAGTTGCATCACGGAATGCGCTGGAACTTAATGGAGGAGTCATCTCGGACGCTGCTGGTATTTATGCCCCTCTGCAGCTTGGAGCTCCATCAAAGCCAGGCAGTCTGTCATATAAGCATCAGATTGAAATTACCTCAAACCCACCCTTTATCAAGCGTGTTTATTGCAAAAACAGTAATGGAAACTACGGTGTCGGTGATATTCTACAAGTGGCCGTCGAGTTTTCGCGAAAAATTACACTTCAGAACCCTCTTGTCGGGCCATCGCTGTTGCTTCAATTTGACGGAGGCTCTCGTGCAGCAACGTATGTGTCGGGTGATAAAACCAATACCCTCGTGTTTACAACGCAGATTCTTAATGGAGATATGGCAACGAAACTAGACTACGCAAACCAAAACGCGCTCACTGGTTCCATTCTCGCGTTGGCTACAACGCCAGCCTTGTCAGCCAATCTTCGGCTCCCAATTCCCGGTGAAAGTCTTTCGGATTCGTCGATGATTGGCGTAATTTCGACACCTCCATCAGTAGTGGACGTCAGCGCTGCTGCTCCCAATGGGACATATGGTCTCTTGGACCAGATTCATATTCGTGTGCGCTTTTCATTCCCAGTATATGTGAGCGCTTCCGCAGCGCAGTCATGCACTTTGACGCTATCAGTCGGCGACATTGAGTTTCGAAAGGCGATATACGTTGGTGGGTCCACCACAACGCTGCTGGAGTTTGTGTACACTATCGACTCTGGGGATCACTCGTCGCTGCTTGATTATGCTAGTTCAGATAGCTTGCAGTGTTTTATTCTTCAGTCGACGGCAGCTCCATCCCTGGTGGCCACGAATACATTGCCATTACCTGGAGCGATTGGCAGTCTCAGCGTTACGTCTACATTTCGAATTGATGCGTTATCACCACGAATCTTGTCTGTTTCATCTGGAGTAGCGAACGGGGTCTATGGTGCTGGCCAGGTGATCGATATCGCCATCACATTTTCGGAAGCCGTGCTAATTTCAAATGGTGTTATACCTCACTTGCGGCTGGCAATAGCATCTAATGCTGTCGTAGATGCAGTGATTGATAGCACCAGTGAGCGATTCGCTGTATACACTGGGGGCTCTGGGACGAAAGTTCTCGCATTTACGTACACTTCTCGTGAAGGTGATATGGCGCTGCCATTGGAATATTCAAGTATCGATGCTCTCTCGATGGTTTCTCCAGGTACACATGCACCAGCGATAGTTAGTAAGCTGAAGCAATATCGGCTCGCATCTCTGCGGCTTCCTGTACCTGGTGCGACAGGAAGCCTCAGTAACAATCGTAACATTCATATTGATTCGTTAGAGCCCCCACGAGTGCTCAGTGTGGGAAGCTCGATGCCTGACGGAGTTTATACAGCGGGCGACACGATCGCTCTCTCCGTGACATTCTCAACACCTGTCACAGTGGCTGGCCAAGCACCTACTTTGCTACTTGAAACTGGGATTCCCAATACGGTGGATATGGTGAAGAAAGCAGTCTACGTCTCTGGATCCGGAAGTTCTGTGCTGTTGTTTGAGTACCAGGTTCAAATTGGCGACCGTGTCGACCGATTGGAGTACAGACGCTGTCCAGTATCCGAGCGGACATCGCCTACACAACTCAAATGGGATAAGCTCGTTACATGTTCCAGTACTGCGAATGCTCTGCAGCTGGGAGGTGTTGGCAGCAGCATCAAACGCTCATCAACATTTCCTGTGACAGATGCCGTGTTGGATCTTCCTGAAGTAAATGAGTGGGCAGAGATACGCTACCTCACCTCATATGACAATATTATCTACGTCGCGCAGGTTGAGCCGACAACAGATATTATGGAAGGCGAGAAGTCGCTTGTTGAGGCGCTGGTAAATGAGTTCGCCATTTCTCACCAACGAGCAGCAATCAACATCTACAGCAATGGTATCCCGGACCACGGTAGCAGACTGCTAAACCATGTTGAAGAAGAAAAAATACTTTATCGAATTGCAGCGATTCCCGATGCAAAGTAGTCGCCCTTGAGCGCCTTAAGAGCACCAAGCGGATTCATTGGTATCTTTCTCAACGGAATACTGATCAAGAGCAGTAATGCAAGCGCCCACGAGACGGATGAATGCGGTGGCGCTATTGATGCAAACAATCGATATTTCTACGTAGCTCTTCCAACATGTTATCTTGCAGCAGTTCACGAACCGCGCACTGCAGAACTAAGATTACCGACGTCCCACTTGCCGTCTATACTGTCGGATATGCGTTAGATGGGTTTCCTATCTACGGCTACTACGACGAAAGTGGAGAACTACCAGACAATTTGGACGAGTGTCATGGACGCATTCGGCTCGATGGACAGTATGGATATCATCTAGTGCCACCGACGACATCAGGGGTTCCCCATTTATGCCTTGCTTAAAGGGCACCGATGCAACTGCAGCAGCACAGTCTCAGCTCCGTCTTTCGTTACCCCGCTGATATTTCAGCGGTGGAGGGGTTATCGCTGTCGGAGCTTAGCAGATTTAATGGGTTTGTTATCGACGAGAACCCAACCACGTTACACGCAGCAGTGTGGCTAAACCCTGAGGGTGTATCAGTGGTGTTCACGTCAACCAGCGTGCTTGTCCGTAGCACAGGCGTTCCACCAGCTAACAGTAGTTTTGGCCCATTCCCTAATGCTTACAACCACTTCGCTGTACACGAGCAGGACTATGTCTTTCAGTTTCCGAGGGACCCAGTAATGAGCTCAACGACGACGACACTTCCACTGGACAAGCCTATCGGAGTCATGGTAAACGGTGTACCGTTTTTCAGCTCCAACTCTGATAAATATGGTGGGAATGTACTGAATAGCGCAAATGCAGCATATGTGCTGCTGGATAAATGCAACGGACTTGTCGATGCTGGGGAGACTACCGCTACTACGCCTCCCTGATTGTTTGTTAATGGAGCTTAGAGATCAAGTTGGCAAGCCATCGCCTCTGGTAGGGTTTGCGCTCGATGGATTCCTCTTTATGGTCCATACAACGAAAATGGACAGGTTCCTAGTGATCTGGATGAATGTAATGGACGCGTTGGTGATGACGGCACATATCGGTACCACGTAACTCTGACTGCTCCGTACTTGCTGGGATGCTTCCGCGGTACTTCTGCAACCGATCAGACAAGTCTTGACGCTGGTGCAGACTTGTACCGGAGTTTAAGTTATGCGCATGCGCTGCGCATCAACACGGACCGACCTGGGGTAGTGCACATTTTCACCAACAAACAGCCGGGGGCGTATGTCGCTGGTGAGAGCGTTGATATTGTTGTGCAGTGGTCCACATCTATCCAAGTGGACTCGACAGGCGGTCTACCGTCCATTGCGATCCAGAATTCATCGCGTGTTGCAGTTTACAAGCCCTCTCGCAGCTCAAAGACGCAGTCAGTCTTTCTGTTGAAGGTGAGCAGTGACGATAATGATCTTGAAGACTTTTCTTACGACCCACATGTGACGATCCAACTGAACGGGGCTCGTATAACGAGGTTTGCGACGCGACCAACATTGATGCTGATCTGAAGCTCACTCCGGCTGACCTGGACGATATTAGTATAATGCGCACCAAGACATCTGGTCTATCATCCAAGTTTCAACTCATCAGTGACCTACGGGTGGAATTACGTGGGCTCTATCACCCACGAGCTAAAGATCTGCGCGCTCGAGTTTTCCACGGCAACGTCAGAGCGTCATCTTTGACGGCTGTTGTGCACTACGCGACGCTTTTGGTATTCCAGATACTCCGGATGTGCTGACTAACCGTGCGCAGCTAGCTTCGGACGCACGTAATCCGACAAGTGGTGTAGGCTGGGACTACAGTTTTAGCGACTTCGATGGCGTGCGAAACTTGGTACAGGATGGTGGGGCAACAGCTCTCCAGAGTTCGACCAGCGGGAAATGCGAAGCAATGAACGCTATCGACGGGAAAATCCGTGGCACGAGCGTCTCCACTCAAACTGTAGCTCGGACGCTCCCATCCACCAACGCTAACGAGTCTACCTGGTGGGAACTTCGCCTTGTGGAGAGTTCCAACATTGGCACGGTGCGTGTATGGGTTCCAGACCGTGACCCCCGCACCCCCGCCACTGTCTTCACATTGACTGTCGATTCTAATGATGGGATTTCCCCGTGACGGGCGACTTCACGCTGGTGTTTATCACTCCAAATGAAAAACATCTTACTACGAAGAGAATCAGTCACAACGCAGTGGCTATGATCGCCGATGAGAACGCTCGGGTTACCACACCGGGTGTTGGTTTAGGTGAGTCCATCCAAGCCAAGCTTTTAGCACTAGGAAACGGTGTGCCGCGTTTATTCATCACACGCGAGCCTCGCAACACCGTGCTGTCCACCTACGGGGCGTTTACGTGGCACATAACTTTTATCGACGATTCTCAGTCGGGCAGTTCTGCAGAGGGCACACCAGCGCTATCTGTTGGCGTGAATAGCGTGTGTGGGGGTACTGGCATCGTTAAACTCGCGGTGCCGCTCTCTATTGACGACGATAGCGATCCTGTCGTGTATCGGGATGAAGAAACAACACCATCTAGTCCTAGCACAGGAGTCAAAGATTCTCAGCAGTCCATGTTCCCATTCTGGGTGTTGCTGTTTGACAGCTCCACTGTGATGGATTTCGAGAGCTTTGCAGACGCGTATGCGCGCACCGTTTTCTCGTATCGCGTTGAAGCAAGCCAAGCAAACCGTAGCGTTATTTCAGTGGTACCGCCACTAGGCACTGAGGCACAATACGTCCGGATCGTAGCGGAATTGCCACGCGGAGTCCTGACAATCTCCGAGGTTGAGGTGTTTGCGGAGCAGAACCATGTCTTGTCGCAATATCCAGGTGGGACTCCTGTGAGACCTGTGTATCATCCCGGCGGCAAGACGTGGTCGCCGGAAGAGTCTTTCCGGTACGCATTCGGTGGAATGCCGAGCGTAGGACTCTGGACACTAGCAATTGCAGATACTGCAGTCAACGGGAGCATGCAGGCGAGGTCAAACGCTACTGCCGGGGGCATTTCAGATTGGACATTACACATTACGAACCAAGCCGGGGAGACCCGTGCATACTATATGGACTTCCAAGCCCAACTCCATGCGTTGCCACGACACGGTACCTTGTATGTGGCACTAGATGAGACCGAGCGAGATCATCTCGATATTGACGGAATGGCTTGCTGGATCCCATAGAGGCAGATACCTATCTTCGACGCTACTCACCAAACAATTACATTGACCTACCGACGCTCGCTCGCGACCGCGAATTGACCAATTTTCTTCTGAGCTACGAACAGTTTGGAGGCGTGCAAGTATTGCATGACGCAAGTGAACGGCAAAAGCGACTGCCCTCACTGGTGTGCGATGCGGCATGTCTGTCCGCGATCAACATGGATCCATATTTCTACGTAGGACTTCAAGGAGATGCGGCACACAAACTACTGCGGGTGGTTGGTGACCGGGTCGTCAAGTACGTTCCGCAGACAGGTTTCCGTGGGACGGATGCGTTCACGTTTTCTGTTGCCGTTGGAGGCCAGGTATCTCGCGTGCTGGGGACGATCCAGCTCACCGTGAAGGAGTGTGAGGATCCCGACTGCCGCATGTCCAGCTTATTCTTGCATCGCAGTGCGCGATAGGCGCACTACAAACTCGATGAGCACACCGAAATGGCGTTTGTACGTACCCTAGGTGGTCATAATCTGCACTCCTCGTCTCTTCCAAGTCGCGAACGACAACAGCCTCAAATTCGTAAACCGTTGATCCCGGCATATTTTACGCATAAGCGTGCGATCGTCGCTATTGGGATGTGTGTGTGTGTGAAGTTCTCTGACGAGGTAGTGGCCTGGAGTTGAGTTTGAATCTTCACCACATTCTGCAGCGCTATGCGTGCCATGCATTGCGTGCAGAATGACCTCCATGCATAGTCCTTTGGCGAGGGTATTATCCACAATTGCTAAATTTGAGATGTTCACGAGGCTTTGCCAAGCTTTTGCTGGACACGAACACGCAATTCGATTCGTGTAAGTAACGGCGGCGACACATCCGATGCTGGTACCGGTACGAGGAAATTCCTTTCTTACCTGCCAGTGGCGGCACTGCACACACCAAGCTTCAATAATATCTGCCAGCCTCTTATTTGTCTGCGAAAACATTTGTTCGGATTCGAGAGATGATCGGTTTAATCATGGATTAATCCGACCTGGTTAGCGATCGCGCTCATGTGACGAACTGGTATTCTTGTTGAGTAGGGATTCATTCAGTAATTTGCCGACCAAAGCCCACAGCACGGTACCAACTGCTCCCGATATTCGCTCGAGAACCATGAAGATTTCACACATCATCGCGCTAGCCGCAGCCGTTGTCACGATGACTGCCGCACCGACCGACGCTGCGTGGGGTTTAACGACGGAGGCGCGCTCCACGGTGGTGTCTAAGAGTTCGGTTGAAGGTCTGCAGCTGAGCCGTCAACTTGGTGCCGGTAGCCTTCGGGGATCGACCGAGCAGACTGAATCCCAGTCTCAGAACACGCCAATGCAGGGTGGCAGCAAGACGGACCAGGATGAAGGAGGAGACAATGACCAGAAGGATAACAAGGACCAAGACGACAAGAAGAAGGAGGACGACGACAAGAAAGATGGTGACGACAAGAAGGAGGAGGATGGCGACAAGAAGGAGGAGGATGGCGACAAGAAGAAGGAGGACGACGACAAGAAAGATGGCGACGACAAGAAACAGGAAGACGATGACAAGAAGGAGGAGGGTGGCGACAAGAAGCAAGAAGATGATAACAAAAGGAGGAGGATGGCGACAAGAAGCAGGAGGAGGATGGCGACAAGAAGCAGGAAGACGATGACAAGAAGGAGGAGGGTGGCGACAAGAAGCAGGAAGACGATGACAAGAAGGAGGATGGCGATAAGGACCAGGGGGACGATAAGAAGGATCAAGAGGACCAGAAGGACCAAGAGGACCAAAAGGATGACCAAGAAAACAAGGATGACAACAAGGACCAGGAAGAAAGCAAGAGCACGGATGATACCCAGGACCAAAAGACAGCCAGGAGGGCCAGAAAGATCAGGAAGAATCATCATCAGCGTCGACCACGTAACAGCAGTCTCAGAAGAAAGAGGTCTCTCAAAAGGAGTGAATGTCACGAAGCCAGTGACCGCATTATTCACTTTAGTTTACATGTGAGCATGTAGTGCACTTTTAAAGCTTATCAATGTTCGTTCTGTCCACCACGCATTTAACTCATTGAGGATCACATGAGTAAAAATGCTAACTTTGTGATGAAGATCCTTGCACACTGCTACCTTGACTGGGTTTGAGGAATTAATAACAGTGCTTACTGTAGAGCGGCAGATATTTGGCAACAGCGTGGTCTCCAGCCGCAGTGCAGTATTAATACATGCGTAGCACGATGGTCGTCAACGACAGCAAAGCTTGAGATCTGCTTTGTAGAAGTTGAATCATGAATTTATCAAAATGATCTCTTTCCAATCCCGTGTGTAAAGGAGAAGAACTTGCACTCTATGGGTCATAGGTGTTAGTGCCTATTAGTTTGGTATCACCATGCCCAATCCTACGGGAGCGAAGGACAAGTAGGGCGCGTTCAATGTGACAGTTTTCTGCTACTGCAACGGAACTTGCATGTTTGTATGGGGTATTGAAGCTCTTTTTGGTGAGAACTTTGGTGTTCGAGATTCAAGTGGGGATCTGCACCTCCGATCATTGAAAGTAGTAAGCGGCCCTCCTCAGGTTCATCTGCGGCAACCTGGCCGTCCAAATGCTCATTCAGCAATTTGCCGAGCCAAGTCCACAGCAACCTGCACCGTTCGCGACTACACCAAGTACTCACGCACCATGAAGCTTTCCCACATCATCGCACTAGCCGCCGCAATTGTCGCGTCGACTGCCGCTCCTACCAACGCCGCCTGGGGATTGACGACCGAAGTGAACTCAATGAAGGTCAATGATGGCCTGCAGCCGAGTCGTCAGCTTGGCGCCGGCGGAGGTCTTCGCGGATCGACCCAGCAGGGCGGCTCGCAGTCGCAGAACACGCCGAGCCAGGGCGGTAATACCAGCCAGAACGGCGGCAACACCAGCCAGAATGGAGGCAACACGAGCCAAAATGAGGGCAAGGACAAGAAGAAGGACGATGGCAAGGACAAGAAGAAGAAGGACAAGAAGGACGACAAGGACGACGACAAGAAGAAGGAAAAGAAGGACAAGGAGAAAAAGGAAAAGAAGGACAAGGATGACGGCAACAAGAAGGACAAGAAAGACAAGGATGACGGCAACAAGAAGGACAAGAAGGACAAGGATGACAACGACAAGAAGGAGAAGAAAACAAGGACGACAACGACAAGAAGGAGAAGAAAAGCAAGGATGACGGTAACCAAAAGCAGGGTGGCCAGTCCGAGAAGCAGGGCGAGCAGTCTCAGAAGCAGGGCGAGCAGTCTCAGAAGCAAGGACAGCAGTCCCAGAAGCAGGGAGTGTAAGTGTTCCCAACAACCCTCCACCATCCTGCCAAGTTCAAGAGGACAACGATGTTTATCGTACACAATGTGTAGTATTTTCGAAGGACAGGTCGAAAACTCATTCAAAATAATTTTCTGCATATTCATTGCTACGTATTCGTTGCTTGCAATACCCGAGTCCTTCTTAATCACCGCACCGTACTCGGGGCACCGACCGTTTTGTTAGTCGAATGAAATGTTTTGAATAGGTGCAGATGACGGTGCAGTCGGCACAGTGAATGTCAAACTTCAAAATCAGTAGAGCTTATCAATGCCACTCGAAAACAACACAAAAGCACCCAAACCACACAAGTTCACTTCGACAAGCTCTCTATCTATTGTATGATAATTTGTCGTGAGCTCCATGTTGCCGTACAATGTTCTACAACACGGCGTTTGTACCATACGCACCCTTCTCGACCACGATATCAGGGAATAGCCCAAATTCGGCAGCACACTGGATCGTTAACGGCAGATTATGATTATAAACAGCCACGTTTTGCACTGTATCATAGCACAAGTTGACGCTTGAACACTACAATAGACGATCTGTGCAGTTATGCGGAACGCGAAGACGAACAGCGATAGATACTTTGCTGTCTGCCATGACGGTGGGAGCCGGCTGTGGACCTTTCCACTGCAACGTACCGCACATGTGCAGCGAAAACGTCAAGCGTGTTCGACGCTCACATCGCGCAGCACGTGCACGTGCCAGGTCAAATCCCAAGCACAGACCCAAAATTTTGCACCTTGCAGGAACGTTGCATAGGGAGAGGGTTTCGTGGTGCCTTTACAGACATCCACGTCGGCGATTTGAATGAGTTGCAAGCACCAATAAGTCAGGGTCTGCTTTCGGACTACGGGGACTGCTTGTGGTGGGTGCGAGCATTGCAAACACCGGTAAAGTAACTTGCGACAATATGATACAGGTAAAAACCTGTAGTACGTCTTTCGCGTCGTGCAATGATGACCAAAATGCAACGTGGCTATGTCGTCCACACGTTAGTGGATACAGACCTGCAACGCGGCGCAAGGTCCTTCTTGGAAGCGTCCATAGAGACTGCAATGAGACGACGACTAACACGGACAGAAAAAGAGAAGGTGCATTGTCCAATCTCCACCCAATTCCTGAGTCGAAGTTCAACAGATCCACTAAAATGCCTGGCTGCTGTGCACAGGAGACTGACACACTCTTGACCCTTGACTGTGGCAGAGCTGCAACGGCCATTGGATAAGCCGCTACTTGTCATGAAGATGGCGAGATTTGATGCCTCTGCCTCCAATCTCGTGAGTAATGTCGTGCCAAATATATTAGTCACGTGAGAAACAGCCAGCAGCTTGCAGGAAGATGTAGCGTATCATAAACAGCAGGATGAACTCGGTGGGGACACTGGGTTTCCAAAGCCCGGCTCTCTTCATTGATAACGTCTCAACGAGATCCGATCAAGCCGTAGATTCAGAGTTGGAAAGGCAGAGCTCGTTCGTACCCAAAGCGGCCGACACCCGAAATTGAGCGCAGTACAAGTTGCATCAAAGCTGCTAAGCATCTGACATTACCAAAGCGGTAGTGATGCAGTTCATGTAAAGCCTGCATCTCGAGTGCCCCTGAAAAATCCGTGGCCGACCGCTTCACATCGAGGCGACGGTCTCCTGTGCCCTCTCTATACCCGCGGCCGTGTGCTGTTCGACGAGATTTGTTTTGCTGCCGGCAGATTGCCGATCCGTGAACTCGATCGTCTCAGTTCCATGGCACATGCCTCGCCTCATTCAGCAATTTGCCGAGCCAAGCAAACGACTCCATTTGCTTGATTGGAAGCTCGCTTCCAATACTACACTCACGCTACTTGCACCATGCAACTTTCTCGCATCATCGCGCACATCGCGCTAGCCGCAGCTATCGTCGCTTCGGCTGCCACCCCTCAGACGCCGCGTTTGGCTGGATGACGGAAGGTAACTCTGCCAATGAAGTGAAGGCCAACAACGCGGTTGAAGGCCTGCACATGAGCCGCCAGCTTGGCGGTGGTGGTGGTCTTCGTGGCTCCAGCGACCAGAACACGCCGAGCGAGGGCGACGACAACTACACTAACCAAAAGCAGGTCCACAAGGAGGACGAAGAGGGCGACAAGGAAAGAAGGACGAGAAGGAGGACAAGGAAAGAAGGACGAGAAGGACGACAAGGAAAAGAAGGACGAGAAGGAGGACAAGGAAAAGAAGGACGAGAAGGAAAAGAAGGACGAGAAGGACGACAAGGAAAAGGAGGACGACAAGGACCAAAAGGAGGACAATGACCAAAAGGAGGACAAGGAAAAGAAGGACGAGAAGGACGAGAAGGACCAAAAGGAGGACGAGAAGGACGAGAAGGACCAAAGGAGGACGATGGTAACCAGGACAATGGTCACCAGGACGATGGCAACCAGGACGATTCTACTCCTACGCCGGAGACCCCTACCCATGGCAAGCCGACACCCCTCCGATTACCCCGGAGACTCCTACCCAGGATGAGCCTACGCCCACCCGGAAACCCCACCCAGGAGCAGCCGACGCCTACGCCGGAGACCCCTGAGGTTCCCACGCAGGAGCACCCTCCTACGCCGGAGGTCCCTACCCAGGATGAGCCTACGCCCACCCCGGAAACCCCACCCAGGAGCAGCCGACGCCTACGCCGGAGACCCCCGAGGTCCCTACTCAGGATGAGCCTACGCCCACCCGGAAACCCCCACCCAGGAGCAGCCGACGCCTACGCCGGAGACCCCTGAGGTTCCCACGCAGGAGCACCCTCCTACGCCGGAAACTCCTGAGGTCCCCACGCAGGGCAGCCGACGCCTACGCCGGAGACCCCTGAGGTCCCTACTCAGGATGAGCCTACGCCCACCCGGAAACCCCACCCAGGAGCAGCCGACGCCTACGCCGGAGACCCCGAGGTCCCTACTCAGGATGAGCCTACGCCCACCCGGAAACCCCACCCAGGAGCAGCCGACGCCTACGCCGGAGACCCCGAGGTTCCCACGCAGGAGCACCCTCCTACGCCGGAAACTCCTGAGGTCCCTACCAGGATGAGCCTACGCCCACCCGGAAACCCCCACCCAGGAGCAGCCGACGCCTACGCCGGAGACTCCCGAGGTTCCCACGCAGGAGCACCCTCCTACGCCGGAAACTCCTGAGGTCCCCACGCAGGAGCAGCCGACGCCTACGCCGGAGACCCCTGAGGTCCCTACTCAGGATGAGCCTACGCCCACCCGGAAACCCCACCCAGGAGCAGCCGACGCCTACGCCGGAGACCCCCGAGGTTCCCACGCAGGAGCACCCTCCTACGCCGGAAACTCCTGAGGTCCCCACGCAGGAGCAGCCGACGCCTACGCCGAGACCCCTGAGGTCCCTACTCAGGATGAGCCTACGCCCACCCGGAAACCCCACCCAGGAGCAGCCGACGCCTACGCCGGAGACCCCTGAGGTTCCCACGCAGGAGCACCCTCCTACGCCGGAGGTCCCTACCCAGGATGAGCCTACGCCCACCCGGAAACCCCACCCAGGAGCAGCCGACGCCTACGCCGGAGACCCCCGAGGTTCCCACGCAGGAGCACCCTCCTACGCCGGAAACCCCTGAGGTCCCCACGCAGGAACAGCCGACGCCGACTCCTTCTACCCCGGAGAACCGACTCAGGAGCACCCTCCTACGCCGGAGACCCGGAGACCCCGACCCAGGAGCACCCTCCTACGCCGGAAACCCCTGAGGTCCCCACGCAGGAACAGCCGACGCCGACTCCTTCTACCCGGAGAACCCGACTCAGGAGCACCCTCCTACGCCGGAGACCCCGGAGACCCCGACCCAGGAGCACCCTCCTACGCCGGAAACCCCTGAGGTCCCCACGCAGGAACAGCCGACGCCGACTCCTTCTACCCCGGAGAATCCGACTCAGGAGCACCCTCCTACGCCGGAGACCCCGACCCAGGAGCACCCTCCTACGCCGGAAACCCCTGAGGTCCCCACGCAGGAACAGCCGACGCCGACTCCTTCTACCCCGGAAAACCCGACTCAGGAGCACCCTCCTACGCCGGAGACCCCGGAGACCCCGACCCAGGAGCACCCTCCTACGCCGGAAACCCCTGAGGTCCCCACGCAGGAACAGCCGACGCCGACTCCTTCTACCCCGAGAACCCGACTCAGGAGCACCCTCCTACGCCGGAGACCCCGGAGACCCCGACCCAGGAGCACCCTCCTACGCCGGAAACCCCTGAGGTCCCCACGCAGGAACAGCCGACGCCGACTCCTTCTACCCCGGAGAACCCGACTCAGGAGCACCCTCCTACGCCGGAGACCCCGACCCAGGAGCACCCTCCTACGCCGGAAACCCCTGAGGTCCCCACGCAGGAACAGCCGACGCCGACTCCTTCTACCCCGGAAAACCCGACTCAGGAGCACCCTCCTACGCCGGAGACCCCGGAGACCCCGACCCAGGAGCACCCTCCTACGCCGGAAACCCCTGAGGTCCCCACGCAGGAACAGCCGACGCCGACTCCTTCTACCCCGGAGAACCCGACTCAGGAGCACCCTCCTACGCCGGAGACCCCTGAGGTCCCGACCCAGGGCAAGCCGACGCCCCCGCCGACTACCCCAGAGAACCCGACTCAGGAGCACCCGACTCCGATTCCTCGATCCCCACTGAGGACCGCGAACTTCCCACGCCAACTCCTCAGACCCCGGGTACGCAGGTTCCTCCTCCGTCGAACACGCCTTCGGTGACCCCTGCCCCGACGACCCCTCAGACTCCGATTCAGTACACGCCGCCGCAGAACCCGGGCAAGGAGGTCCCTCCGACCCCTGAGACTCCGATTCAGTACACGCCGCCGCAGAACCCGGGCAGGATGTCCCTCCGACCCCTGCAGTAACCCCGCTGTGACGGGGCCGCACGTGTCGGACTGTGCTTTCTAAGTGTCTCTGAAGCGCGCTTTTGATCGCTGTTGCTGGGTTTTTAGACTTGCATATCGTGTTTTCGAAATGACAGACTTCACTTATTCCTAGCAATACATGTAGACTGCATGATGTAGTATTCCATCGAGTTTCTTGTTGCAGAAATGTCTGTTATCGTTCTCGGTAAGCTCTCCAGAATTTCCCTATTGAATACAGCTGCGGCGCCATCTGATGCCAATAGACTTCGCAGCAGCATTTTCGCGCTGTCTTGTACATTACTGCATAGTAGCAGGTAGGCTCAACCTTGCTTGCCATTTATTATTCGCCACGACGAGACTCGCGCCCCCTCCTGCAGCTCTTCATCGTCCAATCGTGATAAGACTGAGAGGATCGACCATGGGCTCACTAGTTCCTCCAGGTCTCTCACTTCTGTTGTTTCTGCTGCTGTGGACCGTGTCGAATTCACTTGCTTTGGGTCGACGATACATCCGCCCCACACCTGAACTCGAGAAGCTCTCCATCATGCCCGTCGGAGATGATGCCCCTGCAGGTGTCACTCCCAGACAACGGAACATCCAGCAGCTTCAACGCGTGTACTGCCGCGGCGAGCTGCTACATGAGGTGCAGATGCTAGAGCTCTTCCTGACAGTAAACACTTCGTCGACATGCCTATTAAGAACTCATCATCAGTGGATGAGGTGCTGACTCAATTCCAGGAACAGAAGAATACCTATGACAGTGAGAAGGACTGGAAGGAGCGACTCATTGCGTTCGTGAATCAACATTTTGACCCGCCAGGAGCTGAGCTCGTCCCGACTACCCCGCCGGACTTTCAAGATGACGAGATACCGCTGCAGATCGCGCAAATTGCCAATGCTACATTGCGTGATTGGGCCATGGAATTGCACAAGCTCTGGAAGGTACTCGCTCGCGTGCCAGCTTCCACTTCGGCAGATCAAATCTCAAGAAGTTCGTTTCTCCACTCGTTGCCCATCGCTGCAGCACCGAATGGGCCTCATAGCCCACTATCGCGTCAATTTCACGGAGAAAACGTGCTTGTTGTGCCTGGTGGCCGCTTCCGAGAGAGCTACTACTGGGACTCGTACTGGATCGTGCAAGGACTGCTGGCCAGTGGCTTGCGTCAAACTGCTCGCGGTGTCGTGACCCATTTACTTGAATTTGTGGCTGAGTTTGGCTTTGTCCCCAATGGCGGACGTATCTACTATCTAACACGATCGCAACCGCCTATGCTCTCCGATATGGTGCGGCTAATTACCACGCTTAAGGAAGGCAATGGCGCAGAAGAGAACACTGCAGCTTGGGACCTCGAATATTTACGTGCTGCCGTGCCGTTGCTGGAGCGCGAGTACAGTTTCTGGATGCATCGTGGTGCTCATGGCCACGCTGTGGAGATCCCGGTGTCTGGTTCAAATGGAAGTGAGACCTTCGTTCTAAACCGATACGTGGCTCATGCTGGCGAGCCACGACCCGAATCGTATCGTGAGGATGTGAGTACAGCTTCTACTTCGTTTAGTAGTCAAGGAGGACAGGGTGTGAATGAACAAAAAGCTGCTTTCTACGACGAAATCATAGCTGCGGCGGAAAGCGGGTGGGACTTCAGCAGCCGTTGGTTTGGTGACTACAATACGCTAGACACGGTGAGGACTTCCCGTGTGATTTCTGTGGAGTTGAATGCGATTCTGCACCGCGTGGAGCAAAATCTAGCGACGTTCCACGCGATACTAGGGAATGCCGATTCCTCGACACGATTTAAAGAAGCTGCGAGTACTCGCGTACGAGCAATGGACGCTGTGCTATGGAATGAGGCTGAGGGGTGCTGGAAAGACTATCTACTCGACTCACGGAAGCATTCCCCTGTGGTGTCAGTCGCAGACTATTCCCCATTGTGGGGTGGTGCTTTTGATGCCTCAGACCCTACTCGAGTCGACAAAATTGTAGCTTCCTTGGAGAAGTCTGGATTGGTTCAGGAAGGCGGTGTCCAGACCACGACGATTGTCACGGGTCAACAATGGGATGCACCGAACGCCTGGCCTCCATTGCAAGACATTATTATCGAGGGCTTGCTGGCTGCTGGAACTCCTAAATCTCGCTTGCTTGCAAAGCGCCTTATTCAGACGTGGGTGAAGGCAGGTCTCGTGGCCTGGCAGGAGACTGGACTCATGTTTGAGAAGTATAATGCCCAGCAATTGGGCGGTGTCGGCAATGGCGGGGAGTATACACCACAGTTTGGATTTGGCTGGTCAAACGGCGTAATCCTCACTTTACTCACCAAGTACCAGGCTCAGCTCGGTGACACTGCTGTCGTCAGCTAAATCAACTTCTGATGGCGTTGCTGAAGTGCATAACGTCCGTCCGAATGCTTCGTTCGAATTCATACTTATTTGCCCATGGAAATGGTTCTAATAACTCCCATCCTGTTGTCTAAACTACCAGGCTTACATGCATCCTAGCTATCTTCGATTAATCTATTGTCCGCAAAGCGCTTTCACTTCAGCTTGTTACCCCAGGCACAGCAGGAAGTGACAGTCCTTTTGGTTGTTCCTACACTCGTGGGTATTAACTCGAGTTGCTGTGGTTGGCAAGTGGACTTCTCGGCACATGGAATCCGCCGCAGCAAGAAGTTGCCGAAGTCTGCTGTCATTGTTGTTTGCAGTTGGTCCTTCTAATGCTGTTTTGCGATCAACCTGCACCAGTTGCATCGTCGCACCAAGAACACGCTCGTTGTCCTCTATAACTCGTGCAGAGCCTCCAAAATGCTCTTGAATGCTGCTATCCACGTGTGCTCCTTCCTTCCGCACCACACAAAGGTGCAAACCGTTGTCATATCGGCACACCCTCTCATAAACCGCGCGAGTCATGCGGAGTTGGTCCAACAACTCTCCCAGCATTGGACGCTCCACCAATTTCAGCGTTTTACTCCTGAGAAACAACGGCGCCTGCATCTCCATCTTCACACTTGCTTCCTGTTCAAAGCGAGAATCCCCAACCGACACCAAGTCCGTGCGTATTTTCAGCCGTGCAAACACATCTTGCACCTTCAGGTGTTTACAGAGCGCTTCGAACGTCGTGAACTTCCAGTCCAGCTGGCTGCCTCCTGCCCCACATGTTGCCGATACCAATCCCGAGCCGACACAACCTGAACCCGCTCGCTCTGTCCGACATCACTCTGGTGCTGGTTGTCCAGCAGAAACTGCCGGAGATGCGGCAAAAAGTGCTCCGCGCTGGCCACAACCCAATGCAACGAGGCTGCAGTGACGATGAAGACAGGGCCGAAATGCGCTGCGAGCTGCAGGAGCTGCAAGACCTGGAGCTCCAGCTGCTCCAGTCGCTGTCGGTCCGATTGCGACATGGGTCCTCTCTGTACGGACGTCTCTGTCTCCATTGGTGGCGCTCCATCGATGAGTCCGTGAGCTTCTAGCAGTCCTCGGTCGTAGCCACGAGGTTGGACAGAGTGTGTCATCCCAGTCAAACACTGATACCAAAGGGTTCTTTGGCGTTGGTGCTTCCGTTGGATTACCTGTAGACATAGCAGAGCTTGGAGTTGATATACTGTGGTGTGTTGTCGACTGTAAGTTGAGTTGGGTAGAGCTATACAAGCTGTAGCCATGTCGTGATGGGAGTGACATGATGGCAGTTGACGCTGGCAGTTATTGATAGTTGACCAATGGTGACCCAGTGTTATGTCGTGTGTACCACATCTATATTGTCTTTTAACGAAAGGCACCGAGAAAATATGATAGTAAACTGAGAAGTCACACTTGGTATTCTGAAGCCATGAGTGAAGATGCCGAGGGGAATTTCTTCCTAGTGCCTGCGGCTTTCACCGACTCAACCGATCGAACACCGTATCGGTATGCTACACCGCAACCGAAAGTTTGCTCTATACGTGATTGCGATAATCAGGTCAAGTCGAAAGGACTTTGCAAAGTACATGGTGGAGGTATCCGTTGCAAAGTGGATGGTTGTGACAAATATGCACAGAAAGCAGGCCGTTGCTACGACCACGGAGGCAAAATATGTGGAGTAGAAGGCTGTGAACGGCATTCCCAACGACGAGGTCTTTGCTACGCCCATGGTGGGAAACCAATGGAGAGGAAGCTCTGCTCCGTTGAAGGGTGTAAGCATGTGGCTCGCAGCAGAGGAGTCTGCAAGTCTCATGGTGGAGGTCCGCCCTGTGAAGTGGAAGGGTGTGGAAAGGTAGCGGAGTCGAGAGGACGCTGTGGACCTCATGGAGGATGCAAACGGTGCGAAACGGAAGGTTGTGACAAGCGAGCTCAAGCTGGAGGACACTGCTGGGGACATGGAGGTGGTTCGAGATGCAGTGTGGAAGGGTGTGACAAAGCGACGGTGGGCAGTGGGCGCTGTCAAGTTCACAGAGGTGATATTATCCGTAAGAAACGTGGAGCAAAGGCGAATAGTGGCAGCAGGAAGGTAGCTACGCCAACTGTTCCAAAGGTGAAAAGTGACAAAGTTTCCGTGAAACCTGCCACCACGTCAACATCGTCTGAGGTAAGGAGGTCGTTGCATGAATTGCCTGAGAATCTACTAACTGTCGGATGCAGGTTGTTTTGTGATGCCATGGAGAGGCAGCTTCTGCTTGAGTTTCGCCTTACACATCAGAGTGTCTAACGTGAATCCGTTCCAAAACTGATTTCCAAACAGTATTCGCTTTGAATTTCACTTGATTTCGCTATTTTTCAATTTAGTGTGCACCACACACACCAGATCCATCATGACGAAGCCCAAGACTGATGCTCTCTTCTCCTGGATCGAGGAGCGCGAAGACGAGCAGCAGAAAGCGTTTGGATCTTCCTGGGGCCGTGTCCTTGATTCGGGCACCGGTCGCCATTCATTGCAGTGGCTGCTGCATGGGGCGCAGCCTCTCGTATCAGTCAAGTGGTGGCTGTAACGGGGGAACAGACGCTAGCCAAGGAGCTCACTAGCGAATTCGCGCCTAGCAAGACCCCAAACGCCACTCCAGTGACCGTCCATGCTGGCAATTGGGAGAGCAACGCGTTCCTGGCAAAGGAGTCGCTCTTTGACGTCATCATCGCTGGTAAAAGAGCATTGATGCATTGTGATAGGTATCAATCAAGTTACTAATATGTAAAAAATATTGTGATCGTTTGCAGACTACCTGGTTGGAGCTATTGAAGGTTTTGCTCCTTACTTCCAAGATGAAATCTGTGCTCGACTGGAGAAGTTGCTGGCTCCTGGGGGTAGAATCTACCTCGTAGGGCTGCAGCCTCTCAGTGAGTCTCAAGCTCCAGCTGGTGCAAGCAACGAGGACTTGGCAGCGGGCAAACTCATCCAAGAGGTTGCACGCACTCGAGATGCATGCTTGCTGCTGGCTGGTCGTCGGTGCTACCGTGAGTTCCCGATTCAATGGTGTGAGCGTCAGCTGGAGAAGACTGGAATGAATGGGATTAATAGCGTCCGCCTCACCAATATCTACGGCCGATCTGCTATCACCCGTCAACTGGAGGTCGGCAGACGCCACATATCGATGATGAAGGACGACGTTCTGGCTGAGAACATGCAGCAAGCACTGGACCGAGTAGATGCCCGTCTTGAAGCTGAATTCGGGTCTGCCAATCTTCCCAAGGCTGAACAACGACGGATACGCTTCGGATTCGATTACGTCATTGCTGCTAGCAAGCCCAATGAGAAGTAGAGACTCTGGGATAAATGAACCATTTGGCTAGTTGGTAGCTAGACCTTGGACAGCAACTTGTTGTCAACAAGCAGCACTTCAAGTGTAGCCATGTCGCTGTGACATAGAAGTCTCTAATTGGTTAGAATATATTTCGACCAATGATTTCGATGAGTTCACCATTGAGCTCTTCATTCAGACACCCGACACCATGTCGACGTACGAGAAGACTTTGATCCCGCCGCTCAACTTCTCCATGGTCGCCTCGGGCGTCTATCGCTCAGGCTTCCCTAACAAAAAGAATCACGCCTTCTTGCAGCAGCTCGGACTCAAATCCGTTCTGTACGTAGTAGGTAGCTCTTCTGCTGTAACAAACATAGAACTATTAACTAACAACACTGCAGATACTTGTGTCATCAGGAACACCAGCCAGAGAACGCCGCATTCTTTAAGGGAAACAATATCGAAGTCTTTCAATGCCCCATCGACGGCAACAAGGTGTGAGATTGACAGGAAGCTGCAGGGTCATGCACCCTTGACTGATGAATGCTGCTGCAGGAACCTTTTATCAGCATTAACCCGGACGCTATGGCCGACGCACTGCGCCATCTACTTGGTACAATAAACCATACACGCTCCGTACTCATTGTAAAGCTTGACTGACATTGTTTTGTGCTGCAATTGATAGACGTGAGGAATCATCCGATCTTGGTGCATTGCACGAAAGGAACGGTGAGTCATCCTATCCTTGTGCTCAAGTGCTGTACCCCTGCTCAAACTGAACATGCTGACGTGGTGTGTTGTGTCTTGTAGCATCGCACAGGGTGTGTGATTGGGTGCATGCGCAAGATGGAGAACTGGTCGCTGACCTCCATCATTGATGAGTACTGCCGCTTCGCTGGTCCACGTATGCGTCTACTGGATCAACAGTTTATCGAATTCTTCACGCCCACCATCCAATATGACGAGCGACAGAAGCCCAAGTGGCTAACCTAGTGCCAATTCCAATGCCCGAGAGGGAGATTTAACGTACATACAGATGAGAGCAACAGCGCTTTCAAGGCAAACCAATCAACAAAAATATACAGGCAAAGTAATGTTAAGCACAAGGCGAAAGCTCTCCAACAATCGAAAGGCCTCCTTGTATTTAGCGTCTGACCTCTGAATCGGCTCCCGCATGGACAACTCGCGCCTTCGCTGCCGTTTCTTCCCGCCCTGCAATGTTTGTAGTTTTTGTCTCATGTCATTTTGTTTCTGCAACACACGTCCGCGATACCATATTATAGGCCGCGTCCACACCGCCCTTAGCTTTAGCTTAAGCACTGGCCTTGGACTTGTAGGCCGAGCCGTCCGCGAACTTGTTCACCCACTCCTGATTTTTGAAGGGCGCGCCAGTCCACGCCTTCTGGAAGTGGTCCTCAGGCTTGAAGCTGGACGGGTCCTCGATGCGCTCGACCAGCTTGTGCTTGAACTTGCGGATCAGACCCTGTACGGGCCACGCAGCGGCATCACCCAGAGCACAAATAGTGTGACCCTCAATCTGGCGAGAAATTTCCTCAAGCATGGGGATCTCCTCCAACTCGGCGTCACCCGTCTCCATACGAGTCAGTACCTTTTCCATCCAACCGTGCCTTCGCGGCACGGCGTACATTGACCACAGCTTTCGTGCGTGTAAAAGTGCGAGTACCGGCGGATAGCGCCCACCATATCGACACTCTTGTCGAAAATAGTGACGGCGGCCGTACCCAAACCAGAGCCACCACGCTGCTTCAGGTCATCGTAGTCCATCATAATGTCCTGGCACAGCTCCTCATCCAGCACAGGCACAGACGAACCGCCGGGGATACACGCCTGCAGGTTGTCCCATCCGCCGCGAACGCCACCACAGTGACGGTCAATCAGTTCACGCAGGGGGATACTCATCTCTTCCTCGACCGTACACGGGTTGTTTACGTGACCAGAGATGCAAAACAGCTTCGTACCGTGGTTGTTCTTGCGACCCAAGCTGCTGAACCACGACGAGCCACGACGCAGGATTGTAGGCGACACAGCAACCGTCTCCACATTAGTCACCGTCGTGGGGCAACCGTACAGGCCTGTGTTCGCCGGGAATGGCGGTTTGAGACGCGGCTTGCCCTGGCGGCCTTCCAAACTCTCCAGCAAACCAGTTTCCTCACCGCAAATATACGCACCAGCACCACGGTGAAGGTACACATCAAAGTCGTAGCCAGATCCACAGGCATTTTGGCCCAGGAAGCCACGCTGGTACGCCTCGTGGATCGCTTCCTGCAGGATCAGAGCCTCGTTGAAAAACTCACCACGGATGTAGATGTAGGCGGCACGAGCACGCATGGCAAAACCAGCAATCAGACAGCCTTCCACCAGCTTGTGTGGGTCCTTGCGCATGATCTCACGGTCCTTGCACGTGCCCGGCTCACTCTCATCGGCGTTCACGACCAGGAAGGACGGGCGGCCGTCCGTCTGCTTGGGCATGAACGACCACTTGAGACCTGACGGGAAACCGGCGCCACCACGACCACGCAGACCCGAGTCCTGATTTCCTGCACGATCCAGTCCGGTCCCATGCACAGCAGGTCCTTGGTGCGATGCCAGTCACCGCGACGCACGGCACCGTCCACACGCCAAGTGTCCTCTCCGTATACGTTGGTGAAGATGCGGTCCTCGTCCTTCAGGCCGCCGTACACACGCGCCATAGCTGCAGGCTCCTCCGCAGCCTAGATTGAGCATAAATAGTAGCGAATTAGTATTAAAAGTAATGGAATTAGTCGATGGAATAGCAGAAGAAGCGTACGGCATTGGCCACAGCGGCACTCGTGCGGAATCCGCGTGCTGAAGACGACAAGAGAGAAGGAAGTTAATATGTTAAAGTGGTTGGTAGGAGGGGAGATTACGGAGACAAACCTTGGGAAAGCGTCTTTGCCACGCGAGAGACGCTCTTCATGGTGTCTGTCTGCGCAGAGCTCTTCCGGTCAAAACAAACTCAGCCACACGGTCAGTCGCTGCTGGACCCCAAAACGTCAAGCACCCCCAATCGTGCGGTTCTCAGAAACCCTCTTCAATATGATCTCATCGGATTAGACAGGGATTTGAGATGTGTGGGACACATTATTGATGTACACCACATAAAGGCAACTTCAACTAGTTTACTACACGAACACCGCTTAATGCTATTCCTGCATGCACATTTTCGGACGGATTTCCTAAACACGACAAATGTGCGATGTGAGTGACAGAACGATGATCGCTTTTAGGTCGTCGAAACCCCTGCGAGACAATGCCCTTGCCGCTTTTTCAGGAACCACTTGTTGCCTTGCTGCAGTCTTAGACGAGGGATCGAGTTCGTTCGCTATACATAGCGAGTAAGCCGTTGGCAACTTCCCATTACAATTTCCGGGCACTCGCTGGACCCGAGTTGGACTGAGCTGTCTGCCACCTGCTGCTGGCCTCTCAACAGCTTCTTCACTCTTCATCTCGCTCGGTCGCAGCTCCACCTCGAAGCCAAACTAGTTCAAGGCATGAAGGCTGCTTCTAAGTTGAGTGTTCTGTCGGCGCTTCTACTGATCGCCGGGGCATCAGCTGAAACCAAGTCCACTACATACCCTGGAAGATGCGAGACTACTGAGGACTGCACCACATACGGCTCGAACTACGCTTGTGTTTCTGTTGACACGAGCGTCGCTGGGCTAGAGCAGCTGAGCCTATGCATCCCTGGCTCCCAGGTGTGTAGTGGCCGTATCGCCGGGCTCTGTCCGACGTTCATGTCGTGGCCAGCTAAGTACCGCGTCATCCAGCCCATCTGCGCCTTTGTGAAGGTCGACAACTGCGACGAGCAGTACAACGTGACGGTCTCGAGTTCTGCTGGCAGCAATGGCACAGTGGACGACGATTCCGATGTCACTGTGAGCAAAGCCAATGGCACGGGCACAGTGCAGTGTTATCAGCGCAACTTCACGGTCAACGATGAGTCTGTTGTGGTGAACGGTATCTATCAATGTATGGATAAGGCCAAGTACGTCGCCAACAACGGAGGCTACATCACAAATATCACAGAGACGGTGGTGCAGGAATGCGGCTGGAACAGCACGACACAAACGCTTTGCAGCGGCCAAGGCACGTGCTCGCCTCTCGTGGACTTCTCTCAGGACTACGCGTGCAAGTGCAATGCTGGCTTCGACTTGTCGGACAACTGCTATGTCCCAACGTCCAACAATTGCAGCAGTGTCTCGCAGTGCGGCACACAAGGAACTTGTGCTCTCGCATCAGGCAGTACCTCCGGATCGTGCTCGTGCGCTGCCGGCGCTACTGGCAACCAGTGCTTGCTCTGTGACGCAACGGCCAGTTCCTCCGTCGTATGCAACGGGCACGGTACTTGCGGCTCGAGCGGAGTGTGTACGTGCTCCACGGGCTACAACGGAACGTTCTGCAGTGACTCGACTGGGGAGAAGACATCGTCTACCAAGTCGGCAGCGACCTCAGTGCCGATGGGTTTCACCGCCATGGGTGCGGCTCTACTACTGGCTGTCTTCGCGTAGACAATAGGCCCTCCTTTAGACCAGAGTATGAAGCAGATACTTGAAGTATTGCTATCCACTTATAAGCTAAGTGAACACGATTGCTTAGCAACAACGATCTGTTCACGCTGTGTCACGAATAGATTTGGTATTGCCCACCAGAGGTTTTGGCAATGGTGAGACAGTGTGTCTTCCATTGTGTAGCGTCGTTGAAGGTTAGTTGATATGTACGTGGTCGTCCAGTTGTACGGATCCACACTGCGAGATCATGCACCTACAAGCGAGAGAAGAGAGATACTGTAAGCGCGGGTTTGCGACCAGGTTGACATCTGTAGTGTGGTTGCCAACGTTGGATTGGCGATCCGTTCAGCAAGCAGCTCCGTACGTCAATCGGTTGAATCAAAGAGTGGTCCACTCGTGAAGGTACACTTACAACGTATCGTATTGGCTAAAAATGACTCTATATTAACCAATCAAATGAATTAATTCGCGGGGTTGAAGAAACCCCGTCAGAGAGGCGGACCAAACGCCCATTCCGACGCTGTATCGGAGCCCCCGCCCTCGGCTCTCTCCCTCTGACCATGTAAATGCATGTCCTCTGCGCGCCCTCTCCCCTTGTCATCACCTTCCTAACCTCCTCTTCTATCTGTCCTATGTGTATCACCCCCATTCCCTTCGTAATGAAGCTGTCAGCGTCCATGCAGCCCACGCCGCTGGAACCCACGCCTCTGTCCAGCGAGAATGGTCCTCTTAAGTCTGCCTTCGGGGAGATTGTCCACCGCGGTTGGCTCAACCTCAAGACTCGTTCTATGGTGAACGTGCGTCCTCGTCACATGCGCTACTGCATCCTCGCAAGGGACACGCTGCACCTCAGTACGTTCAAGTTTCAGCCGTCCACGGGGACCTCCAGTCGGGGCTCGTCAAGCCTCTGCGCACGTACAAAGTGCTGGGGGTAGCACCCTGGGACGGACGACGCTTTGCTTTCCTGGTGAGCGTCAAACAGGTGGACGACCACGCGGATAAAGTACTGGAGATCGACGGACAGACAGCGACAGCCGCCAGTGAGTGGATTCATAACTTGCGAGTGCTGACAAGTCGCGAGGAGGAGGAGTGGCCCCACAGCCGTCGTTGGCGTCATTGGCAGGAAGTGATCAGAGTGCAGAGTCGCCGTCGGATGCGGCGAATTTGTTTGAGAACAACAAGAAGGAAGCCAACTTGTGGGTGAAGGGAGCGTCGGTGCATCGAGGGCTGCTGAATGCTTCCGGTGTGTGTGTGTGTGTGTGTGTGTGTGGCTGAAATCTGTCATGCAATGAAATGTCATAAATTTGGTGTGTGTGTCTTTTAGGAGAGAACAATTGCTTTTTGAACGTCGTGATCCAGAGCTTTTGGCACTTAACGTCGATGCGGCATTTTTGCTGCATGTGGAAGTCAAGGATGAGTCGCGGAGTGTGGAATCGAATGTATTACGTGCGCTGAAGGTAAAATAATGCTTTGAAGTTGAGTCTGGTGTAAGACGTTTGTTTTACTGACATTTGCTTTCTTGTTGTGTTTGATATGCTGTACCGTGGAATATAGTCGATGATGACGGAGTATGACGACACCTCCAGTGGAGTTCTTCACTCTCGAGCGATTCGTAAAGGGTTGAGCGTGCTCTACTCTGCTGACAAAAACTTCCAGGAGGGCGCCATGTATGATGCCGAAGAGACATTACTTGCTCTGCTCAACTTAATGCACCAACAAACGGTGAGCTTAATTGCTATACTAACGTCAGCATTTCAGTCAGAATTTCGGTTCACTCACACTTATGGCTACGAATGTGATAACAGGAATCCACTGAAATTGAAGAGACTCACAAGACGACTATGATGGTAAAGTCCCTGGTTCGACTTGTGAGCACCGACACTTATGAGGAGAAGCCCCAAGCAGTCTTTGACGACAACAGCATCCCGCACTTGGTTTTCTCGCATCAGATCTACGACCGATACGTGTGCGCTTCCTGCAATCACAGCTCGCCATGGGACCTTTACTCCAACCTCGTGTATTCCACGTACGCAAGTGACCTTTACGCCTGCAAATACGAATCCACGGAGCAAATGTTTCGTCGACTTACCGCACAGGAGGCAGATGTTGCGTCCAAGTGTGAACAGAAAAGCTGTCGGGGCAAGCTCGCAAAAGAACGGGTGATTCATCGTTTCCCCATGGTCTTTGCAGTGTCCATTCTGTGGGCCACCTCATCGGCCACAAAGGAACAAGTGGAAGGTGTGCTCAATAACATAGACGACCGTTTGGATCTGGCCAAGTGCTTCGACGCTGCTGGGCCAGTCATCCGATTTAAAATGGCGGTTTGCGAACGACATACCGTTTGCGTGGCTTCGTTTGCTACTATGGCCGCCATTATGTTGCCCTGTTTTACAGCACAGCGCACAAGATGTGGTTGCTTTTTGACGACTCTCGGGTGCTCGAGATGGGCTCTTGGAGTAACGTCGTGGCTGAGTACGTATTTGCACGCTACCTTCCGAAATTGCCATGAGCGTGAGCTAATTGATTGCTGTGTGTTGCAGGTGTCTGAAAGGCAGATTCCAACCCGTGTTATTGTTCTATGAACTTCCTGACCAGCGGAAGGATTCGTCTGTCGGTATTTTCGTGAACGATGGCTCACTCAACGTAGAGCGTGCGAAGAGTTTGTCTGTGGGATCTCAGCAAGGCGAAATGATGCCACCGTCCATTCAAGAGGAAGCCCCTGATACTGAACGACCATCGTTGCGACGACAAAACGACGCAGAACTGCACAGCGTGGAAGAAGAAGCCACACTGTCAGGCGAACGACACGGAGGGCCTGCTGGTGTGATGGAGCTGGAGGCTGACCGTGACTTTGAAATTGAGGAGCTGGGTCTCCGTGACTCGATTACGCAGAATATCACACCAGTGTCTGCTGCCATTGCAATGTGTCCACGTACGATCTCGATGAATGCACCGCTGGGTGATGGAGAGTATGACGTTCGTTTCGGTGAAACATTGTTACTCGGCATGTACTTAGAGAAGATAGAGAACGAATTGTGCGTCACAAGTTTCCCACGCGGCGCAAAGGGTGGTATGTTTGGTGCCGAGAAGAGCGGCCAGATTGGTCTCTTTGACGAAGTTCTGCAAGCCAACGGCCATCCGCTCCAGCATTACCAGGTGGATCGCGCACTGAAAATGATCAAGGCTCAGACACGGCCATTGGTGATACGCTTTCGCAAATCAAAGCGCGTGCAACAGCTTCTCGATATGGGCTTTTCACGCGAACTTGCGGTGGAGGCATTGCAGAAGTCGAATGGTAATGTGCAGGCGGCAGCTAACCATTGCTTCGAGTCAACCAGTTAGATTCTGGTTTGAAGTAGGTAGGTAGATGTAGCGTTCAACAATACATTGTCACTATTGACATTTTAATTTTCATCCGAGTCATCATCAGCAGAATCACTTCCGCTGCTGCCGTCGTCTTGAGAAGTGCTTGTGCGTCCAGCGTTTCTGGTGCTACGGCGCAGGCCAGTGTGCACCAGTGACTTCATACGGCTGGAGGAACCAAACAGGCGTTAGAATATATTTCCAGGCACCTAAACGGAGAGATCTTCACCTACCGACTGGCGACGCTGCTTGCTCCTGTGCGTGGATGCAACTTCCCGGTCCTTGCGCTTCTTTGCGTGCCTTTCATTATCGCGAGTTGAACGCTGATTTTCACTTTCGTAATCCTCCTCTTCCCCATCCGTTTCGCTGACTACATCATCGCCACTTGAGTTAGCCTCAAATGCTTCCTCCTCTTCCTCGCCGTCATCTTCCTCCTCTTCTTCTTGCGTATTAATGCCAGCGTAATTCACCTGACGGCGTGTACGCAAAGAGCGTAGGCCGATCCCTTCATCATAGGGAGATGCATCATTCATGTTGGAACGAAGCTCCTGCTGCCATCGCGCGTTGCGTTTACGCCGCTCCAACTGGCGCGTGAGTTTCTTGAGCACACCAACCGATAGCGCCTGCCACAACTGCAAGTCTGGCGTCGAAACAGATAGCGACAGTTCTTCCACTAGTGCCTGGACCGATTCCAAGTCGTTGCAAACAGTTTCCCAATCCGAGCCACCAACCTTTGTACAGCGACATACCCATACCACCCCGTCAGGCACAGTCGCTGCATCCTCTAAAATGAAGTAGGAGCGATCCGTAGCGTCCACTCCAACAGAGTCATTCCGCTGTTGAGACAAAGGAATGTCGTATGTAAGTCATAATACGAGAAAAAGAGCTGCGAAGACGGAATATAAACACCGATCTTACCATGGACTCTGCATCCTCGTCATCGATAAGCTCCACGAGCGAGTCGTTGCGGTCAAACTGAATCTCACACAGGAATTTGAGCATTGCCACTCTTTGTTTCACAGGCAAATCGAAGTAAAAAGCGTCGCGCTCCTCGCCCTCAGTTTTAGCTGACGGAAAGGCAGTATCCTCTGCAATCGCCGGAGGGAACTCAGCATCTTGGAGGAAGCGCAGTAGGTTGGCGCTCCAAGTATATTTTCTGCCACAATAAACAACAAATAATAATTGACGGTCAGACGGAGGCTTCAATGAATACCAGTTAGCAATCGCACGCAATAACTTACTTGGACATCGTGGCGTTCACATTGTTCAGCAATCTAGTATGCAGCTCTTCACACAATGGCTGCTCTTTCGGAGACATCAATGCATGTGCAAGGCTCTGCAACAAAAGCAATTAGTATCCCCAACAAATATACGCTACATCCTCGTCAGAACACACCTCTAAAGTCACCGAATTCGTGATCTTGAGTCCCAGTCTGTGGAATCTCTGCAAGAACAAAAATACCGCCGCGAAGTCACAGTCTTGGCGCAACGGATGTAGCGTATGCGTATCATCCAGAGATTTGTGCTTGGGAAACACAACATCTTCTGCGTTCTTCATCGGAACTCCGTCCACCAAACTGCTCATGTCTTCCCATGACGTCTCGTCAAGGATAAACTGGCAACGTCGACAGTTCCAGTCTCCTTCTGGCAGCTCTCCCTTCACTCCGTAGCACTTCTTGTGCACTGTCATGGAGCATGTGATGCAACGTAATTCACATCGCGTAGCCTCCTCTGTTTTGGCGTTTTCACACGCGACACTCGTCGGTGATGTGAATGTAGCGCTGTACAAAGTTCTTGGAGGCGCCAACGGCCTTGGACTTCTTGGGCTTCACAGCCACCTTTTCTTTTTCTATTTTAGTGGGTTCACTGGTTGTTTTAGTTGTTTTCGGCTTGCCATTAGCTGCAATTGAGCTTTCAGAGCGTCGAGCAGGCTTGAACCAGCGGTCCAGAGTGTTGGCTGGAGGCTTGGATTTCGGCTTGGACTTGGGCTTCGGTTTGGACTTGACTGGAACTTCACCTGCAGATTGCTTGGGCTTCGTGGCTTCTGATGAGACCGTCGGCGTCGTCTCCGCTTGCATTGCCATGGGCGACCTGGTTGCTTGATGGCGCCAAAGTCAAGTCAAAAGCGCGGCATCGGTATCAACATGGTAATTGATTCAATGTACAGTCTCTTTCCGTAATTATGTAAGTTGGTAATAAAGAGTACACTACGTGATTAGGTCTGTAAATATTGTAACTGTACGAAACTGCAAGTGATGATGTGGTCCACATGAGCTCTTCGGGCTTCGTGCCCAGTCAGAAAAAGAGGCTGGACGACTACCAGTCGAAGAGAAGAGAGGACCTTCCCAGTGCGACGCGTAGGCCAATCTGCGTTAGTAGAGAAGAAGACGTGAACCCCAGAAGCTTCAGCAGTCTATACAAGTCGCCAGTCAAGTATTTGAACTCCAAAAGCCAGTCTAACGCCCTAATTCCAATACATAAAGACCATGGAAGACGCCAAGCTTCTGCACCGCCGACTGCTCAAGTTCACACGTGGAGATGTGACTGACGAGAGTGAAGGTTTGGAAGTGCTGCGTGCTCTAGAGAAGACGAGTGTCACTTACGCCATCCTGAAGGAAACCAAGATGGGCCACACAGTGGGAAGCTGCGCAAGCACGAGAATGAAAAGATCTCGAGTCTGGCGCGGCTGTTGGTCAAGTCATGGAAGAACATGGCGCTGTCTCCTCATCTGCTACCCAGGCTCCCAGTAGCAGCACTAGCAGCAGCAATGGCTCAGGCAAGTCCCACAAGAAGGAATCTCCTCCGTCCAGCTCTGGCTCGAACGGCTTGAAGGCTGCACCCAAGCCTGCCGCTGTGCAGTCCAATTCAAGCTCCTTCATCCCTGTAGGACTGGATAAAGTGCGTGCTGTGGCACGTACGAAGATCAAAGAGATCCTGGAAGCTTCGGGGGAGGAGATCCCGGTCAGTCGCGGCAGCGATTGAAGTTGCGATGGCCAGGATGTACCATATGGGCGCACCTGGCGAGCAGAAGAAAGATTACATGGCTAAGTACCGTCAATTGTCCTTCAATCTGAAGAAGAATGGAGATCTACGTCAGAATTTGCTGGCTGACAGTGTGAGTGGAGATCAGCTGGTGAATATGACGACAGAGGAGCTGGCGACGGAGGAGAAGCGCGCGGAGATCGAGAAGCTGCGTGATGACGCGTTCCAGGAGGCACGATTGACTGGGCAGAGGCCAACCACGACAAGATTCAGAAGCAGTGTGGCACGGAAGGCACCAAGGGCCTGTTCACGTGCGGACGCTGCAAGTCGTCAAGACCAGTAACACACAGAAGCAAACTCGCAGTGCTGATGAGCCCATGACAGTCTTCGTCATGTGCCATAACTGCGGCAACCGATGGAAATGCTAGTGTAGTGATCGCCGGCAATGCCGCACTCCCCCTCCCACTCACCACTGCTGTTGTTTACTTGCTACTTTTCACTTTTGGAGCGAGTTGTTCCATTTATCTTCATCACAAACCCGTGCACAAGTCACGACACGAAAGGGAGGGAGGTTGGAAACAGAGATGTAGTGTAGGATGCACATGCATGCAGGCGAGCACTATTGCCTTGCATATGCTTGTGCATGACATTACCGGTTTACCTGGTGGTATGTGAACGAACGATTGCCTTGAG